>CM077258.1:7342500-7412500 GCA_039654775.1 Spinibarbus caldwelli
ATATACATATACATATACATACATATATATATATATATATATATATATATATATTAGTGCTGTCAAACAATTAATCGCATCCAAAATAAAAGTTTTTGTGTACATAATATATGTGTGTGTACTATGTATATTTATTATGTATATATAAATACACACACAGTATATATTTTAAAAATATTTACATGTATTTACACGTATGTATTTATATTTATATAATTTACATTATATATAAATATATTTAATATACAAATATAACATTTTACTTATATACATGCATGTGTGTGTGTTTATATATAATAAATATACACAGTACACATCGTTGCTGACAGCACTATATATATTATGACTATATATATATATATATATATATATATATATATATTATGTATAATAAGTAATTTTCTTAATTACTTAAGAAACATTTCCACATTTCTGAAGAAGGCATATTATCCCATTTGACTAAATAAATAAATAAATACATTCATGTAAGAGTGCACCTTTAGAAACAGATAAATATAATATAATATAATATATAATATAATATAAAATAATATTTTATAATGAATATTAAAACACAGCCTTAAAACTAAACTTCAATCATTTTTAAAAAAATCAGACTGAAGCCAATAACCTTTGCTGTTTCCGTCAGGACCTCTGAGGATGGTGCACTCCTCAATGCTCCCGAAGGACTCAAAAAGGCGCCGCACATCGTCTTCACATTGCTGCTTATTCAGCATGCCAACGAAGAGTTTTCTGTCTTCTGAAACAAACATAGAGAAGTTTTTACAGACTACACAGGACAACAACAACATCTGTCTGCTGTCTTGTGTTACTGCTCATTTCAATACATCCACACCGCTTCTTTTTTCTGTTTACTATATTTTATATGCTGTTTGCATTTTCCTCACTATTTGCAAAAATTGAGTGTTTTATTATTAAAGACGACTGAATCCCAAAATCATACTCAAAATAAACAAGCATGCGGTCAGTGAATACTGTAAAATGCAAACAAAATGCAATTAAAAGTCACCATTACTACAGTGTAACAGCACCCTAACCCTTATTAAAATAAACAGAAGCTCTTCAAACACATTCACTCAATCAATCCTACAATGCAAGCTTTTTATCTACCTAATATACAATTATCTGTGTCTAAATCCAGAAAAGTACTAAAAAAGCCTGTCGGTGCTACTGTATAATGAAATGAGTTTATGAGCGAGATATCTGTGGAGAACCTTTCGCCTAGTCGATTCTGCCACCTCAGGAGTCCTTGTTTATTGTTTGTGCTTTTATTTATCAGATTATGTAGACATTATTGAATTACACATCAGCGTGAGGGGAACAAAAGCGGTATTGTTTCAGGATTTTATTAGGCTGTAATTGCAGTGTCAATGCGGCATGTTTTAAACTCAAGACAAGGCACAGAGTTAAAAAACAAGGCACATATTTATAGGGCGCCGAGGGAATTAGACTGGATATGACTGTGTGTAAACATGCACACACACATTTATCTTACCATCTAAATGGTGACATACCCCAGACATCTATTGTTTTTTTAATAAAGACTATAAATGTAATTATAATTATTACAGACTTACTCGTAACAATTGTGTGTAAATTGTTATAGGAAGCAACTGAACGTTCAGTTTGATAATGCCGGTCAGTTTGCGCAGGTAAACTTGTGTATGTGTAATGTATAATGTGTATGTGTATGATGGATGATGCAGCAGAGATATTAATGAGCACTACTGTGTATGAGTATGTGTGTTCATGTGTTTGTCCAGGCCTGCCACTCACTAACATGCTCTGACAGGGTGTCCTTGGCCAGTCAACAAGACTAATCTCTAGTCCGGCCTCTCTCTGTGGAGAATGTTTACAAGTGCGCTGCGCATATGCGGGATAAGGCACGCACACACGACACAGGTAACAGTAATACCACCGAAGATAGCTAAAATTCAAACAGCATGTCAAGTGAAAGAGTGAGTGAGGCGACGAACGATCTACAAGATGCATTTGATTTAAGGTAAACCAACAGCATAAAGTAAAAAAAAAAAAAAAACATTTTTACGCATTTTATAATTGTAAATTTTATACATTTTCTCACTAAAATATAAATGTAACAGTAGTACTTTTAAAAAATAATTTAAATTTTAAAAATACAAATGATAAATTATTTGTGAAGACAAATGATTTACAAGCTGTATTTAAGGTTAATCAACAGTATAAAGGCAAAATAAAAATAATAAATAAAAAATACATTTTTTAAAATTAGAAATGTCAAATGAGAGGGAGTGAATTTAAAGACAGAGGGCCTAATTTATAAAGTGTGTGTACGCTCAGATTTGATCTTAGATTGTGCGTACGCTTAAATCCACGCCAAACACTCATATTTGTAAAAAACTGCCTTTGACGTGGAAAAGTGCTTAGCGTCACATCAGGGTCTGAGCAGCGTACATACTTTTTCTTCGGAGTCGGAGTACTGCAGGTTTTTGAAAATGTAAGCGGTTCTTGCAGCTCGCTGTTCTAAATTATTTGGATGATGACGGGTGATCTTTTATATGTTAACAACATTAATTAGGAGTCGTTTACAAGGCAGAGAGCTGATTTAGGATGGTTTCTGCGCAACATTTTATAAATGAGGCCCATGAACTACAAGCTGTATTTGATTTGATTTAAGGTAAATCAAAAGTATGAATAAAAAAACAATAAAATTACATTTTTACAAATAGAAATGTCAAAATGAGATGGAGTGAAAATTGTTTACAAATGTCAAATTTAAGAAATTAAAATGTTAAATTAAATTAAAAATACAACAATAATACTTTTAAAAATAATTTACATTATCAAATGAGAGGAAGTGAATGTGAAGACAAATGATCTACAAGCTGTATTTGACTAAAGGTAAATTTGCATAATCAAAGATAAATTAAATAAATAATAAATTTTATTTTATAAATTAAAACATTATATATTTTTGGATAAATTAAAATACAACAATAATAAACAAAAAATGTTTTTAATTAGGAATGTGAAATGAGAGGGAGTGAACATGAACTACAAGTTGAATTTGATTTAAATAATAATAAAAATAAATATTTTGTAAAAAAAAATTAAAACAAATTCAGTCCTTTTTCCCTTTGGGCTATAAAAAAAATCCAACAGTCTGATTCCCAAAACTTGCTGATAATTTATATGTAAATCATTTTAAACCTTAAATATGACATGACATTGTTCCAGGAACAGCATACCAATCAACCAGCTGTTGTCCACTGATTTCAGGGCTTGGGGAGTTTTTCAGGGTTTGGTTAAGGCCTCTGATTGGTTGACAGGATTGTTGTTCCAGGAGCAACAAGGGTCGCTGATCTATAAACATGTCCTACATGTAGATCCCATTGTGCACATTTCCTGATAACAGTGTGACAGAAAAAGCTATTTTGTTTAGAACAAGTCTTTTGTTTAGTTGTCTGTCTCCAACTGTTTCCTCTCATTCCCTCTGATATCCATCCTTATTTGTCTCTTATGACCAGCCCCCACGTCCTTGTCTTCTCTCTAACTCTCCTTCAAGTCTCTTTCTGTCTTTGTGTCTCTCACTTCCTTTCCTTGTCTTTCCCACTTTGACCTTTAGATCTCCCTCTCCATCCCAGCGTTTCACTTTAAATGACTAGTGAATGGATCGGTCGGGGACGGCACATCGGTTTTGCCAGTGGAATCAGAGGGCTTTGCAGGGACATATATTGTGTTTTTACAGGGCTAACGGGGATAAATTCAGCTGTCCATCACGACGAAGACAATTGATCTGTCAAGTGTGAGTAAAGGAAGACGCTCTCAATTAGAGGAAGGAACATATGGCATGAAATGAAGGGAGAGACTGTGAAGGAGCGAGAGGTGCCTCTGTCTCTGACTCTTCTATGTGTATGTCTCGCTCTCTCTGTGGGGCCATCAATCTTGGTTATCTGGAAAATCTGACCCAAAAAGGTGGGAAAGACGAGCTCTCTCTCACCAAACTACTTCCACTTTGTCTGTTAGTGACACACAGACACACACATGCAAAGTCAATCTCACTCCCATGAACACAAACACGCACACACACACACACACACACACACACACACACACACACACACACACACACACACACACACGCGTATTTTAGGCTAATATGACATCATTTTTATGTTCTTATGACGTCACAGAAGAAAAAAGTTTTTTTTTTTTGTTTATCTCATAAGAGAACTTCCTAAGATGCCACAAGATAATATTTTTGTTCTTATAAAGATATAAAGGAAACTTTTTAAGTTTTTATGATGTAACAAGGGAACCCTTTACAGTTATGATGTCAAAGAAGAAAATTTTTAAGTTCTTATGATGTCATAATGGGTACTTTTTAAGTTCTTAAGAAGTCATTGGAGAAACTTTTGATGTTTTTTATATGTTCTCCAAAACCAGCATCTATATTCTGGGTCTTCAAAGCATCTGGCTTCATTTTTTCATCGTTTTATGCTACCTAGAACTACTACACAGATATGAAGAAATGAATAAACAAACAAATAAATAAACAGATCTATTCTATTAATAAAGTGTTCTATTCAAACTTTTATTTCATGTGATGATTTTTACATACTCATTGTCACTGAAATTCCAAAAAATAATAAAAATAATATTATACTATTAATATAATATTAATAATAATTAACAAATAATGAATAAAAATAAAATAAAATAAAATTATGGAAGCTTGTTTCAGCCACGGGATAAAAAAAAATAAGAATGGTAATTGTGAATTATCTCAAAATTCAGACTTTTTTCTTTGCAGAAAGTTTAAATCTGTTTATACAATTCTGAGAAAAAATTAAGAATTACGAGACAAAGTCAGAATTGTGGGATATAAACTTTTTCGAGAGAAAAAGAACAGTGAGATAAAATTATTACAATTACAATTTGTATTTTTATCATAGTGGTGGAAACAAAAAACTGAGATAAAAAGTCGCAATTACAATTTTTATTTTTTAACGTAGTGGTGGAGACAAAAAAAAAAACAGAATTGCAAGATGAAAAAAAACAAACAGAAACTTACAATTATGTTTTTAATTGTTTATCCCAATGGCAGAAATAAGCTTTGATAGATTATCACAATAAGCAAATAACAAAATTTATATTAAAAATAGTTTTCTTATAAAATTTAATTTTAACAATGATAATTCTTCTGTCCATAAATTTGTGTTTTCCTGTCACACCACCATTTGCCTCCAAATAATTCATTTTAAATGACATAATGAAAAGGAAGTGACATCATTTGAATTTAGCCATAAATAAAATACACTAAACACTTAACATGATAAATTATATATTTGTTTTCCCATTTACACTTTTAAAAATGCCTAAATTTACTGTAAAACTACTATACTATACTGATTCCTATAGCATCCATACAAAAACTCAAAAATATGTGTGTGTGCATGCATGACAACTAAAACTAAAAAAAGTAGCTCTCCCAGCACCTCAGTGGAGGATACTAATCCTGTGAGGGTCGGCCCAAGATCCTCTGGGGGCCTGTATGCCTGTCGGGTCTCATCGAGGTGCGTCATTATATATGACACTTAAGAAGGGGACATCTACTGGTAATGGTGACACTGATTTACAGCGACAGGAAGGTGGGGGGAGAAATAGTAAAGGAAGAAGATAACAAAAAAGAGAAGTGAAAATCTACCTCCCCTGCTCTCACTGTCAGCTGGCTTCACCTGGATTGGCCTGTTCATCTGTGCAACAGAGAGAGAACGAGGGAGGGGAAAAGACAGGACAGACAGAAAGAAGGGGGAAAAAGACAAGAGAAGACATTAGATTTGTAGCTGAGCACAAAAACTATTCAAGTGAAGTGTTCACATTTGCAGTTTGGGTCAATACTGTGGTATATGAGCCATTCCAGTACTATTTGTGCCCATAATGTTTGATGAAATGCCCACAAAAATCTGCTTGTGTTTTGCAATCTTGAATATGTTAATTCAAAATTATGAAATTATTCTTTGCAAAGTATTATTTCTTGTCATACAGTTACTGATCTAAAAAAATAAATAAATAAAAAATAAAGATTAAGTTTACTGTACGTAATTCAAAATGAATTAAACTTATTCTATTAAAAATAATATTTCCTTAATTCCTTTAAAAAATGATAATAAAAAGAATAAGCTTAAATATATTTAAAAATAATCATAATGGGGATTTTTACATGCCCATTCATCAAAATCTTTTAGAAATTAAATTATTCAAATTTAATGATAAACTTATTCCATTAAAAATATTATTTTATGTGATGATTGTTGCATGCTAAGTCATCAGATTCTTGTAAAAATAAAAAAAAGCTTAAATATGGTTTGATTTTATGATTTTACATGCCTATAGTCAAAATGTAAAAAAAAAAAACAAAACAAAAAAAAAAAACAAGAAAACTAGAAATACTAAGAAATATACATTGCCTGGAAAATCAAAATAATCAAATTTATATTAAAAATAGTTTTCTAATAATTGATGATTCATATCTTTAAATTAAATTAATATTTAAATTCATTTCAACAAGAATATTTCTCTCTATGAATTTTGATTTTCTCTGTCACACCATCATTTGCCTCTAAAAAAATAATTTTAAATGACATAAGAGGAAGTGACATCATTTGAGTTTTGAGGAGCCAAGTTCAAAGTTGGAAACTTCTCATCTCAATTAATATTCATAAATTGTTGTTCTGTCATGCTTGACACAATTTCTCAAGCCTAACATATCCACCCTGGCACTTGAAATAGTCAAACAGAATTGCTTATTTTTTTTACCTTCTATTTATAGAAAAATCATTTGAATACCTAAATGAATAGAAAGCCATAACCTTATACCATCACCGTAACAGGTGAGCTGCAGCAATTTCAGTGTGAAATGTTCCACTCCAACACAGAATATATCACCATATTATTAACTTGAGAATATGTAAAGCTATTTATTAAAAATATTTTTTTGTCTTATCGGATAATGCAGAAGAAAAAAAAAAAAAAAGGAAAATGTTTCTTAAAATGACTAATTTACAGCTTTACAACACAACAGAGTAATAGTCAGACACACATAGCATTATTTAAAGAAATGCAAGTCAAAACATGCAACACATTTGCATACAGTACATCTCTGTTTATGTGTATGAATGGCACTTGTGTGTGTTTTAGTGAGACCTCACACACACGCAAAGACTCTCACAATCATAAAGTGTTTCGTTCTGCTTCCTTTACTCGTGGCAGATTCCCGACTGACTCCGGCTCAATAATACATGTAAGCCATGGAACGGTCTGCGGCAATCAATTTTTAATAATGCCAATTGTCACGCTGCCAGCAGGAAGGAGGCGAGAGGAGGGGAACGGACCCGTGCGCAGTGGCAGATCCTGGCATAGGCCTTACAGACAGTCGCTCAGGGCACTGCCCCTGAAAATCAGACACAAACTCCACTTCTCTATCGCTCATCCACAGCAGTTTACTCCTGGAAATGAAATGAGTTGTGACGTAGCAGGTATGTTTTTATGAGCAGCTTCTACACCCGCTCTCACTGTCTGCACCGTTCGAACAGAAAAAGTCCTTGAGCAGAAAGTCTCTTCGTCCGCTAAAAGCCAAAAACGGGAAGCGTAATATCGGCGTATGGTACAATACAAGTCAAATTTATCAAAACAAATCAAGTCAAATGTTCCTTGGCTCCAGATATATATCCATTTATATGACATTGCAATTTGTTTGCTTTAATAAAAAAGGTACATTTCTGCCTAGCCATGTAACCACAGATAATTATTTTATTTTTAGTTTAAGTACATTTTAGTTAAGAATTCCTAATTTTATTTTCAAATAAGGAATGCAGTTTGGTGAGAGTCACGAAAATATCATGCTGTTTTCATTATTATTCTTTTCAATAAGTTGTTTTCATTATTCAACAGAAAGTGACATAAAAATGCAGTTAATGTTCTTTACAGCAGTTTTCAATATAATCTTACAATACAATAGTTCCTTTATTGTATTTTCTCCTCATTTTTTATTCAATCTGGACAAAATTTAGCATCTGCTAAATTAATAAATATGTTTTTTTTTTTTTTTACCCTACATGATTAAATGCCAACATTGGGTAACAATAAGCAGAAAAATAACTCTTAAAATATGTGTGGTTATACAACTGGTTACAGTAACAATGGTAACAATAAACTGCTACAGATGTTTTAATGTTTATCGCTTCATAAAAGAATGTTTTATTGAAAACTTGCAAACTATTGTTCAAATGTTTTGGGTGAGTAAGATTTTTAATGTTTTAGAAGAAGCATTTTATGCTCACCAAGTCTGAATTTGTTTGATCAAAAAAAAAACAACAACAACAACAAAAAAACAGTAAATATTATTACCATTTAAAAGAACAGTTTTCTATTTTAAATATATTTTAAAATGTAATTTATTCCTGTGATGCAAAGCTGAATTTTATTTGTATCATTACTCCAGTCTTCAGGGTCACATGATCCTTCAGATATCATTCTAATTGCTGCTCAAGAAACATTTCTTATCATCAATGTTGAAAAGAGTTGTGCTGCTATATTTTTGTGGAAAAAAGTTATGCTTTTTTTTCAGGATTCTTTGATGAATAGAAAGTTCAGAAGAACAGCATTTTTTAGAAACAGAAATCTTTTGTAACATCATAAATGTCTTTACTGCCACTTCTAATCAATTTAATGTGGCCTTGCTGAATAAAGTATTTTCTTTAAATGGCTTAGTTATAACAAACCTCTGAACGAGAGTATAAAGGTTTGCGTGTGCATTTCTGTGCTCGTCCTTGTTTATGCATAGTAACGATAAACTAATTAAATACCCTGCAATGCCAATAAACCACCAATTATGTTTATTAAAGTCATCTTCCAACTGCATATTTTACTGGACTCACAGTGACTCATTTACGACAGAAAAATACCCACAGTGCACCTGGTCAGCGCACCTGTGGCGTCCTGGCTCTGGTCCAGACCAACAGCTCTGGAGTTTCTCACTTCATAAAGTTCACTTCTTTTTCAGACCTGATCACTCACTCCTTATTTTTCTCCATCCCCAGCATCCTCCTCTTTTATTGGCAGTAAAGCCCAGCTAATGTTTTTAATGTGTTTTGATGCATTATTTATTTTACCATGGCTGCTGATAGTGAGGGCGGAGGGAATAGTGAAAAGAGAGAGAGAGCGCGATGGAGAAAGTGAGGTAGATCTGGACATAGATCGGGGAGCAGAGCAAGGTCACAGCCACACACACACACACACTCCGTCTCGGTATCCCAGCAGGCCTCTACTCACATACATTTTAATGTTTCTCTCCCAATGGCACAAATGGACTCTGTTATGTGTGCTAATTGTGTTCCCCCAACCAGAATCTCAACCATGAGAGAGACACACTCGTACAAGAGCATTTCTCACACACTCACGGCCTTTATGCATCTTGACAGAGGGACATGCATGAAATGCACTCACATTCCCAGGGTGAATCTGACAGGTACATGTGGAATGATATCTAGTGCACAATCCCAGAAATCTCCCAGTAAGTGTCTTGTGAGCATAAATTACAAATAAATTATGAATGTGTTCTATTAAAAATATAATTTTCTGTTCAATATTACATGACACTGCAATCATCAAAATTCTCTAAAAATGAAAGAATTAGTAAAAAAAAAATAAGCTTAAATATATTCATTCAAGATGAATCATAAACTTGTTCTTTTAAAAATATTATTTTGTGTGATTAATTTTATAGTCAGTGAAAATCTTTTTATAAATTAAAAAGCTTAAAAATGTTAATTTAAAATTAATCAAGCTGTTTCTATTAAAATATTGTTTATATATTTTTTCTGTTAAACATTATTAAAATATCATTCATGTGATGATTTTTAAATATGCATAAAGTCATCGAAATTCTTTTATACACTAAAAAGCTTAAATATTATTCAGATTTTTAAAATTAAATATTATTAAAATATTATTAATGTGTTAGTCATTAAAATTATTTTATAAATGAAAAAACTCAAATGTTAATTCAAAATTAAATAAACCTATTCTGTTAAAATAGTTTATATTTTTATTAAATTATTAAAATTAAGCTCATTAAAAAAGCTTAAATATGTTAATTAAAATTAATTATAAACTTACTCTACTAAAATAATGCCTAAAATAATGTTTTTTTTCTATTAAATATTAATGTGTGAGATTTTTAAATACTTAGTCACTGAAATTCTTTCAAAAAAAAAAAAAATACTGACAAACATACATTGCCATGATAATCAAAACAATCAAATATATTAAAAATAGTTCTCTAAAACTATTTAGAAATTAATATTTAGAGAGTGTTTCTCTCACACACAGCTTTTATGCATCTCGACAGGAGGACATGCATGAAACGCACTCACATTCGCAGGCTGAATCTGACAGGTACATGTGGAATGAGATCTAGCGCACACTCAGTATGCACGTTAAAACCGAATGTGATGGCATGTCATAAAACTGAGCTGAATGAAACATAATGTGGCATTTGCAGACATTTGTCATTGTGTTGCGCCACAGGCTTCCACATTACTTCCAAACTGTGATTTCAGAGGCCCCTAGAGGACTTTCATCTGCCACCTCTAGATGGTAGCATTGAGCAGGACAATTTTTAGCCTCCCTGAGCTCCACATCACATATTCTGAGAGGGCAAAACCTTTTACACAAAGGAACAGAAAAGTAGTAGAAGCAGAAATGGCCTCCTGCACACGTATGCGCGAACACGGACAAAAACGAGTGCGGAAATCCACTCAAATCCAAACAAAATCACCCATAATCACGCAAAATTACCCTTCTTTACAAATATATTACCACAAAAACATACTTTTCTGTCTCTGTACCTCACAGGCACACCCTCACCTCACCAGAAACCTTCTGTCTCCATCTGTACAGGCTCCGCCGTCCGTATCTCCGCCACTGAGCCACAGCATGGCACGGCCTTATGGTGATGTAACTCTCTGGCATGCTGGCACACACACAAACACACACACAAGCCGGGCTAAACGGCCACAGAAACGTACGCGTGGGTGTCACGTCTGCACTGAGGGAGTGTCTTCCACCGCGGGGTTCTTTTTTCCTCCTGTTAGCCCATTCTAAAGCACTCCAGAAAGCCATGATGAGCTGTTACACACCACCTGCATGTCCAATTCTGCTTAATATCACTGCTTCTGATACACAAATGCACGTACAGTAATACAGACGCTCTTTGTATGATACAGAAAGCCTAAGTCTATGCATTTGAACCTGTAATGTTGTCGTTAGCACATTTAGCTTAGCGCTAGCCACGTACGTATACATTATGTAAACACTACTGAGGTAATTTTCAAAATATCTTCTTTTGTGTTCCACAGAAGAAAGTAAGTCAGGTTTGGAACAACAAGAGGGTGAATAAATGATGACAGAATTTCATTTTTTAGCTGAACTATTCCTTTAAGGCCAGTGTTTATGAAGCTTGCAACTGATCCTACAAAGTAACTGGTAAGCGATGTCAAAATAGCAAAACCAACTTTGGTTATGTAAAATATCCTATCTGACCCTTTCTTGCTCTGTTTTGATAAATGGAAAGCACACAATGAATAATCTATCACTTTTTCCTCTGCTCTCCCGGAGAAAAATAAGTATGATGAATATCACAGCCTTTATATTCAAATACAAACGGCTGGGCTGTCTGTAAAATACTGTTACAGTGAGCTTTAAAAGAAATCAGGCTTTGAATTGCAGTCACGTAGCAAGAGCAGGGAGCAAACTTTTCTACAAACTAAGGCGGAAAAAATATTCAAAGTTCATTCTCACAGTAGGAACAATAATATTCCTTTCATTTCCCCACAAAAGGATGAGCGTGCTCTTCCAGGGTTTGTGGAGGAGGAGGTAATTCTTGAAGGATGAGTTACCCTGCCTTTGTTGTGCCGGGCTCAGATTGCATTGAGAGTCATTCAAGACACGAGAGCCAGCAAACAAATACTAAATAAAAACAAAGATAAATTATAAATCTACAGTCTTGTATTTTCCTGGCCGACAAACAAGCCGAGAGTACACTGCAGAGTAGCAAAGCTCTCTAACAATGAAGTAGGGTCCAAAAATCTGAGACCACACTGAAAATCATTTAAACCTTAAAATAACCTTAAAGGGATAGTTCACCCAAAAATGGAAATTCTGTCATCATTTACTCACCCTCAAGTTGTTTCAAACTTGTATGAGTTTCTTTTTTATTTCTGCTCAACACAAAAGAAGATTTTTTGAAAAATGTGGGTCGACAAACTTTTTCTGGTTTCTGGTAGCCATTGACTTCCATAGCATGGAAAAAAATACTATGGAAGTCAATGGCTACCAGCAATGCTCTAAAAGTGAGTGAATAAAGTGAGTAAATAATGACAAAATCTTTGTTTTGGGGGAAATCGGTTTGGATAGAAGTGAATAAACGTACTGACAATTTTAAGATTGAGACATTTTAACATTTTAATGACATTTGAATATGATGAAGACATTTTGAAAGAGACTGAGACATTTAAAATTTACATTAACATATATTTACCTTATTACATTATATTAAATAAATACATACACATAAAATGACTGCAAAGAAATATGCTATATATGGATTATTTTTAGATATTATTTTTATATATTATTATATATATTTTTATATATTATTATTTTTATATATCATTTGTATAGGTTTTACAATCAAACCTATACAAATGATTCAGAATGCAGCGGCACGTCTGGTCTTCAATGAGCCCAAAAGAGCCCATGTTACACCTCTCTTTATCTCCTTGCACTGGCTACCAGTTGCAGCTCGGATCAAGTTCAAGACACTGATGCCTGCATATAGAACAACCACAGGCTCAGCACCCGCCTACTTCCACTCACTATTACGAATCTACACCCCCTCCAGAAGTCTGAGATCTGCTAGTGAGCGACGCCTCGTGGTACCATCACAGAGAGGCTCAAAATCACTCTCCAGAACATTCTCATTCACCATTCCTGGCTGGTGGAATGATCTTCCCACCCCTATCCGGAATGCTGGATCCCTATCAATCTTCAAGCAACAACTGAAAACCCATCTCTTTCAGCACTACTTTCAGCACTACTTGACTTCATCCTAAACTAAAAAAAAAAAAAAACACTTCTTTCTCTTTATTTATTCCTTTCCTTTCTAGCTTGTACTTATTTGAACAATGCCTGAGACTTGTTGTTACGAGCACTTCCTCTGTCTGATTGCCTCTTCAAGACGAATCGCTTTATGTATTCCCCAATTGTAAGTCGCTTTGGATAAAAGCGTCTGCAAAATGACTAAATGTAAATGTAAATGTAAATATTATATAAATATATGTGTGATAGAGACATTTTGAGAGAAATTTTGACATTTAAAATCAAATTATGATACACACATATTCAGTCATTTGAATTTATTAAACAAAGTACATTATATTACATAAAATTGTATAGTAATATATGGTTCATATTTTTTAGATTAAATTTGAAACCATATAATTATACAATAATAACAAACGAATAATATATAAATACTTAAATAATTACAACATTACACAGAATGCCACAAATAACTGTCCAGAAATAATATATTTCATTTTTTTTTCTATTAAACATTATATATTAATCATGTATATATAGCAAACCTGTCTTTATATAGCACATAAGTGCAGCTTTAACACCCCCTAACACACACAATTTAAATGATTAGTGTGCATCGCACATCTTCAATGAGCAAAGTAATCTGGTGGGAACATGCACGGCAACCCAGCGACCTCCACTCGAGCACAATTTCCACTTGGCGCTCTTCAAATGTTACTTCCTGCTTCTGCTTTTTAAGGTTCCTCCTTCCCATTCAGCATAGCCTTATTTTACCCAGAGCACCAGGGGCATCTGCTCAAATTTGGATTTCACTGAATTATTAAACCACCACAGTGCCTATAACTCACACTCATTTTCCTTCCCTCTCTCTCTCTCTCTCTCACTGCAGCATGTCCTGAGGTAAGTCTTTAAAGCGCCGGAGTCCCGTGGCTCCTTGTAACCTTCCCAAACGACACGGATGGCTGCCTCTTTAAACCCCTGCCACCGTCCTCCTCCTCTCCCGGCGCCCGGGACGCCCGTAAAAACCCTGCGCGTTTTACACCTCCCGCAAAAGTGCTTTGCACCTCGAGAGCTTCCGAAGGGTTTCATTTAATGATCCAGGAGTGTAAAATATCGCATGGCTTTGGAGGCACGTCTATAAATTGTGTCAAATGAAAATGAGACAACTTTACCAGAGGGGGGGCAGGAAAGTGCTCTTTCAGGACCGACCCGGTGTGACTTCAATCTGCACAGAAACTCTGCCATAACAGGTGCATTCAGAAGCACCTGGCTAATTAAGCAGAAAAGACTTTTTTTGCCAGAAATGTGATTTGTGCACTTTATTGTGGAAACGACTACTAGGAACTTAAAGGTAATGTCACGCAATGAAAGTCATCAGCTAATCGAACCCATAAAGACATGAATCTGCCATCTGCCTGTGACATATTGACATTCATGTTTTCTGAGAAATAATGTATGCATCAGGATTTGCCTGGATCATGAAATCTGACATTACTGGTTAGAGGAACAGTTCACCCAAAAATGAAAATTTACTTAAAATGTTCTCACCCTCAGGCCATGTAAGATGTTAATGAGTTTGTTTCTTCATCAGAACAGATTTTGAGAAATTTAACATTACATCACTTGCTAACCAATGGATCCTAAATGGGTGCCGTCAGAATGAGAATCCAAACAGCTGATAAAAACATCACAATAATCCACAAGTTATCCACATGACTCCAGTCCATCAATTAACGTCTTGTGAAGCAAAAGCTGCATCTTTGTAAGAAACTAATACATCAAGGTGTTTAAATCATAGCTTCTGGCCAAAATACAGTCCATATTCCATAATAATGTTTCCTTTATTGAAAAAGTCTATGTCTTGTTATAAATATATTTGTTCAGAACCATTTTGGATTCCATACATGGTGCTTGATCTGTGCATATTTCTCTCCTGATTCAGATAAAATGACTTTTACACTGGAGAAAGCAATATTATGGAAAGAAGACTCATATTTTAGCTGAAAGCAACGGTTTCAAGTTAAAAACTTCTTGATGATGAATATATTACACGCAGCTGTTTGCTTCACAGGTTGTTAAATGATGAACTGTAGTCATGTGGATTACTTGTGGATTATTGTGATGTTTTTATCAGCTGTTTGGACTCTCATTCTGACGGCACCCATTCACTGCAGAGGATCAACTGGTGAGCAAGTGATGTAATACAAAATTTCTGTTCTGATGAAGAAACAAACTCATCTACATCTTAGATAGAGAGAGAAAGCAAACTGTTCTTTTAAAATTATTTATTCCCGCTCATAAGGGCTTGGTTTCATCAGCAAAAGGTTATGATTTTTTTTTTTAACATGCACTGATGAATTATGCACAATAAAACCAGGGACATTATCTAGACAGTTAGTAATGGCATTGAATTTTATTTTCATATTGTTTATGAATGTGCTGTATTTAAGTAAATTCATTTTAGATTTTTTTTTTCTGGAAGTTTATCGTTCTTGTGTTACATAAGCGTTATAGAGTAATAGAGTTTTATTTTGCCTATTTATAAAGTGCAACAGGAACTTGAGGTGAAACGCTCTAATGGGAATAAAGCTGAAACTGGATTTGAAACGAGAGATCTTTCACCTTTGCCTGTAAGGCTGTCAGAAAAGTGAATAATGGCTATTTGATTTGTATCCTGTGACATGATAATATATAAACTCGACTTAGATACACTTTGTTTTCGATGTTACAGACGTTAACCTAATGTATTACTGATGCTATCAAAACAGAGCTTAGTTTAGCACGGCATTCAACATCGGCAACAAAACATACAGGAAGCATTTAATATAAGCTTACAGTATTTATTTTCCCTCCTAATTATGCACAATTAAACGGTTAATCAATTATTTAGATTTTTCACTGACCAATATGTGAATAATAGACATATTAGCAACAAATAAGCAACTGTCAGTAATCAAAATATACGTTCAATCTTTTTTAGTACCAGCCCCAACCTCTCACTCTCTCTCTTCTGATCCAAGTGTTTCTCCAAGTGTGTGTCTCAGTGTGTGTGTGTGATGAGCTCATTAAAGTTGGGCCTAATCCATTAGAGAGGCAGATTACATATCACAAACACACACTCTCTCTCCCATCACTGCATAATTACACATATGAAAGCAATAAACAGCTGCAATAAGCTGCCTCCGGTCATTATGATAGTGACGATAAAAAGAGAACATTTATTTGACAACACGGGGGAAAGAGACAGACGTAGAGAAAAGAAAGAATATGTCCCTCTTTATTACATTACACCTCCTCGCTCTCTCTCTCTCTCTCTGTCGCTCGCTCTCAGTAATGCAAAGCTTTGCGGTGTGTGGAGCGTAAAGCCTTGGTTGCAAATAAATCCTGCATTCTCTCAGAGAAGTAAACATAAATCACTGCACAACACCCCCTTGCCTTCCTTGTATTTGCTTTTACTTATCTAATGAATAAAAAATGAAAAACAAGCCCAAAAGCTGTCAAATTGGGAACTCTCTCTCCTCCTCTTTTTGCATTTCCCCCTTTCTTTTTCTCCTCACACTACCAAGACACAAAAGTGAAGCTTTAAGTGGACTTGCGTAATTGCCTAGAGATTATTTATGAGCTTCATACTACTAGGGCTCTAGTAGTGTCTCTAGAGTGTCTTGCTTTATACACTCTTTCCTTTCTCTTTCTAAGCGCTCTTTTGAGTCTTTTCTGCTACCGTCTTCAATATGAAATCAAATGCACAGATAGACTAGTGGGAAAATATTTGGTTTCACTGGGTCCAGCATATTGTGTGGGCAACAAAAGTTTGCATAAGGTTCCCGAAGTTTCTGAATTTAATTCTCCACTTGTCAATTTCCTTTCTTCAAACAAACAAACAAACAAACAAACAAACAAACAAACAAACAAACAAACAATAAAAAAAAAACACAATTTGGAATGCAGAAGTTCAGAATCAATAAAATAAAATTACATTTGCAAATTTGGCGTCATGTAAAATGACATGACATGAAATGAAATGAAATAAAATATATAATATAAATAAAATAAAATACAATATAATGTAAAAATAAATAAATAACTATGCAATGTAGAGGTCTTTTAAAGAGGAAATGAAATAAAATGAAATAAAAAATAAAATAAAGCCAATAAAATAAAATTTGCAATGTAGCAAGTCTGTAAAAAATACAATAATGTAAAAATAAATAAAAAAAACTGCAATGTAGAGGTCATTTAAAGAGCAAATAAAACAAAAAATAAAATAAAATTGGCAATGTAGCAACAAACAAATAAAATAAAATAGGCAATTTAGAGGTCATTTAAAGAGAAAATAATAAAATAAAATATGCAATGTAGCAACAGTCAATAAAATAAAATACAATAATGTAAAAATAAAATTGTGGACAACGATAAAAGGTCAAAAATAAAACTTATAAAGAAATTACATTAACACTTATGATATGGTTTACTTTTGTGGCCATGGCCATGGTTAAGTGAAACTGACCCAGCCCACTCTAACCACTTCCGACCAACGACTTGCACACTTCTACTATTAGACATAAATGGGTCAAAAGTGGACCATGTGACCCATCAAATCATGCCGTAAAGGGATGTGAGAGGTTGGGATGGGGTGAAAGCATCCATCTGACCTTGTATTCTCTCCACAGTGTCAAAAAAGTCAAACAAGTAGAAACAGAGGTGTCAAAAAGAATGGGAAAGTGAGAGAATTGTGGCATAAAATTACTGCAAATGCAATGGATGTCGACAGTTTTGGGTAGGAAGGTGTCAGGCTATCAGAAGCCACCTCTTCTCTCCTTGTACCACGTGTGACGCATAAGCCTTTTTCCGAGAGAGAGGCCACAGCAAACCCAGTCCTCGGGGACTATTTAGCGCTCTTACAGCAGTAAGCAATCATTACAGCAAAGAACTGCCTCGCTTTAAATGGAGTTAAACACACAGGCTGGAACAGAAGATCGCCCACACCAACAAATACACACAACAACAAAACATGCCCCTTCAACATCCTGGCATGCCCAGACATGAAAACACACACACACATTCACAGATAACCTCCAGAACACACACAATCATCTGTCCTTGAAGGTCTTGCACTTGGTAATGCATCATCAAACCTGTATGACTTTTTATCTTATGTGGAACACAAAAGAAAAATATACTGCTCCATGTTTTCCATATTATTCAAATAAATGATGTCTGAAGCTTTCAAACTTCAAAAAAATATGAAAAAATCATCATAAAATGACAAAAGCATTCACTGGGATGATGATTTGAATCAGACATTGCAACTTTCATAATGTGCCATGGGAAGCTAGCGCTTTAGTGAACTTTTGCCATGGCACTAGAGATATATTTTTGCTGAGTTGTGAGCTTGCTGAATTAAATGAATAGAGAGAAAGTTTGGGCATCACAAAATAATAGCAAAACAACAGAAAATAAATCTTTCTTTTTTTAATCGTCCTCCCTAGCTGCACGTAACAACAAACTTGCAGAATTACAACTGTGGTCTGATTCATGAACAAATGACTCCAATGAGCAGAATCTTAATGAATTGGTCAAAAAGAATCAAGTCACAAATAAGTGTACAATACAAAAAGTATACATGCACTCTTAACAAAATATTATTATTTTTCAAATGTGTGGGGTCAGCAATTTTTTTAAAGAAATTAATACTTTCAGCAAGGATGCATTAAATTGATCAAAAGTTACAGTAAAGACATATGTAATGTTACAAAAGTTTGAAATTGTCTGAAAATTTGAAACTTCTATTTCTATTTTCCTATTTCTAATTTGAAATTTGTATTTCTCATAGAAACGTGAAAAAGTATCAGTGTTTCCACAAAGATATTAAGCAGAACAACTGTTTTCAATATTCAACAAATCAGCATATTAAAATGATTTCTGAAGGATCATATTCTGTTTTGCCATCACAACATTACATTTTAAATAAAATATAATAAAACAGACAATATTACTGTATATACTGTACTTTTGATCAAATAAACGCAAATTTTTTGAGCATAAGAGACTTCAAAAACTTTCCAACACCAATCTTATAAACAGTACAAATCACAGAATTCAATATTTTGTAGTAGTTATTTAAAAGTGACAGATTGGATAGCAAATACTGGCTGGAAACACAGATCTCACCAGCCGTGTGTGTGTGTGTGTGGCGGCCGACTGACGTCACATGCTCACTCTCGGAATCGCAGACTCCATCTGCGCTCATTAGAATAGACTTTTGTGCAGATGTGCCCCCATCCGCTTCTTAACAATAAACTCAATAAACTCATATGTACGTTATTAGACTATTGCTTTCCAATGAATGCACTTGTTATCTCTTTCTCTGGCTGAATCAGCCAAGCACCCACCAGCTCCTCTAAACACACACACACACACACACACACACGGCTGTCATTCATGTGACTAACACCAGAGTGGCGACATTCCTCAGAAAAGGTCAGCAGAGCCCTTCAAGATGAGTGGCGAGCACAGCTGGGTTATTTTGATTCAGTCTCCGAGGGTTTGCGACATCCATCCTCTTCCCATGATCACAGATGTTTGCATGTGTGTACACCTAGCGAAGTTAATCTTATTAGCACCTCTGAGGATTCTCTGTAGCGAAGGCAACAAACTCTGAGGCTTTAAGTGTGACAGTAGGAAGACCTGCCAAAAGTGAAGTGAAACAGATAGATTCCCAATTTAATCCTCGGCATTAGGGCTGGGCGATATATAAAAAAATGTTGATATCTCGATATTGTCAAAATTTTTACGATATTTGATATATATCTTGATATGTTTGCATTTGCTTTTAAATAATAAAAAAACGATTTTCTTTTGCCCCCATTAAAAAAACAACAAAAACAATTTAGATAGAACAGCTATTGTTACAAAGTAAATACAAAATGTTTAGTGCAAATTTAAGCAGTTAAAAAAATCTAGACGAAGTGGTCACTTACTGCTTTTTATTAAATGAACACATGTATATGTAACTGAAGTAGTGCAAAAGAAGTACAGAAAGTGCATTCTGTCAACTTTTTTAGTACATGCAATTCACAATTTACACTGTGCAACTGGAGGACATAATTAAACTGGGAGTTTATTTATTTATTTATTTATTTATTTTTACAAGTTTTTAGCTAAGAACAAGTCTGTCAACTGTCTCTGATTTAAGAGAATCTCTGTGGCATGAAACTGTTCCCACTGGCACTAAAAACCAGGGCTCTGAACTGGTTCAAAGAACGAAAACGAAAACCGGAAACGAACGAAATTTTGACTGGAACAGAACCGGAAACAGAAACGAAATCAAATTTTATAGTTCCGAACAGAATCGAAAATTTGAAATGGCCATTAACCGGTTAATAACATTATTTTATCATTCCATTTAATATTTGAAATTTGCTGTCAACCAATCAGGAATTCAAGTAGCTTGACTATGCAAATGTGACACTGACCCATCCAATGAGTGAAATGCCCGCGCGCTCAACTGTGAGCTGGTCATAGGTAAGTCACAATGCACCGGCGTTAAGAGTTTATCCGAGTACTGATGGATTCAACAGATCTTACGCACCTGCAGCGCTTCTGTGAACTGAGAAAACAGAATAAAACTATAGGCTTACATAATATATTTCACTTAAATCATTGACAGATTAACGAAACCAAAGAAAAAACATATATGCTGATTTAGGCCTACAGTTCATTGTGACGCATTCCAAAGTTCTCGGAAAGGAAAACGAGACGGCAGAAAGTAGTTTTATTTGTTTTGCAAAAGCTTGACAGTTTTGAATGATATCACATGTAACCAACCAGCGTTGCTATGGCCGTATCGCGCTGGCGCCTCACGCGCACAAAGACACAATATTTTTGCGACTTTGCAACCTGTTCATTATCAAAATAAAATACAGTTAAAGGGACGTATAAAAAGTTACAGTGCTCCGTTATCCAATCTGTTGCGTTCAGTGTGACCATCGCCTCACTGTGCTGATATAAGGATGATGTTTTACGTCAATGAAAGTACAAAGCCTATAATAAATAATATTTTAGCATCCAGATACGGCGCGAATATGGAAATATTTGGATTCGTGCCGAATGAGAGAGGTAGGCATCAGTTTCACCTTTAATTTGTTTTTGGTTTTTATAGCCTATAGCCTTAAGTTTAGAGGATTTGTTGTGGAGAGAAACTAATAACTGTGTTTATAATGTTTGTAAACATTTTTGATTTACCAGCATTTTAGCCTACATCATTTCAATTTTTAACAATGCAGCAAACATTTTGAAATATCTTTAAAAATACTTTAATGTCTTTAAAGCATTAATAGATTTTTTTTTTCTTTTGTTTAGTAGCCTACATTTAGGCAAATCTAGAAAAGATGATGCTGTATTGACTGTGACTAAGCACAGCGGGTTAAGATATCATGTTTTATTTTTCTTTATTTTTCTTTTTGTGTAAAGAAACAACTGTACTTTATTATTATTATTATTATTATTATTATTATTATTATTATTATTATTATCATCATCATCATTACAGGCAAATACAATTTAAAAAAATAACGTTATTAACCGTTATTTTTTTTATTCGAACCGGTTTCGGAACGGTAATAATACAGAGGAACGCAGGAACAGAAACGTTAAAATATCGATTCTGCTCGGAGTGAACCGATTGACTTTTTTTTTCGTTTTCCAGCCCTGCTAATCGGTATTGTTTTGTATCATATAGGCTACCATCATTTTTCAGCAAAATAACTTTATGAAGTTTGATTATAGCTGTACGTTTCTAGTAAATTTTCTTTTTGTCACGAAACAAAATAGTGAAAAATTTTTTGTTTGGGGTAGGTAACAATTTTTCATGACTTTAAAAGAAGTATCTCCAAGGCTGCATATACAGTATTTGACAGCAATATTGTGAAATATTACTACAATTTAAAATAACTATTTTCTATTTAAATATATTTAAAAACATTTATTCCTGTGATGCAAATCAGATTTTTCAGCATCATTACACCAGTCTTCAAGTGTCACATGATCAGAAATTGTTCTAATATGCTAATTTGGAGCTCAAGAAACATTTCTTAGTATTGCCAATGTTGAAAACAGTTGTAGAAAGTTCAAAAGAACAGTACTGATTTAAAATAGAAATATTTTGTAACATTATAAATGCCTTTACTGTTACATTTGATCAATTTAATGTGTCCCTGCTGAAAAGAAATATTAATTAATGAAAGAAAACCACCTCAAACCTCTGGTTGAAAATTAATTGTTTTATACGGTCTAAAGGCTTTCTGTTTAATTTGGCAGTTCTTGGCCTGAATAAGCTGCAATGTGGACTAGACGAGAGACTCCACTCCACACACACACACACACACACACACACACACACACGTAATCTAATGCAAGAAATATGGAGTAAAAAACTCATTCACCCTCAGAGCGGCAAGGACAGCAAAGAGCAGCAGTCACTTCAAGCACTTTCTAAAACATAATCGCTCCCGCTTCCACAGACCCCCGCCAACCCCCGAAACGACCTCCCTCCACCAACTGCACCTCCCTGTGCCCCCTGCCAGCCCGTCTGTAGCATTTTAGAACAATGATAAAAATCTTTAATAATTTAAAACACGCTCCTCAAAGAGGGAGGGGTGATGAGAGAAAGAACAAGAAAGAGAGAAAAAGAAAGGGATGGTGACAGCTGAAAGAAAACACTTTCATATTTCCGCTCTTTGAAGAGAAATGAAATGGTGTCCTCTCCCCACAGGGCGTAAGAGCAGTGCAGGAGCTCCTCTTTCTCCTTAATTTACTCCCTTTCATTTGTAGACACCCTCTGCGCAGTCGGGAGGGTGGCCAAGACCGCCAGCCCCGGCCCCCGTGCAGTGGGGACATCACTTTCATTATTAATGCAAAAAAATTTCACCCAAATTGTGTCCGTGAATTTCTAATGAAGGCCTGGGTCAAAACAGAGTCTCCCGCATTGGGGGATGGAGACCGGGCGGAAATCTCACGAGCTGGTTTTTATTGTCAGGACAAAGAACATTAGTGCTTGACAATGCAGTGCAGTTACGTACAGTGGCAGAATCTCAACTACACTGGCTTTGAAAATTGGAGAATGTTCCAGAAAGTTGTTTCTAGTGACTGTTGGCCTGGCAACAAAAAGTCTAAAAATGATGTCTTAACATGACACTGTACTTGGAGGTATGATAAAAATAATTTGCACTGAATGTACCAAACAAATTATGAATAATAAATGCTATGGACTCTTGCCATGAAAAAGCAGGTCTTTAATGACTTTCTAAGCACACTTCAAGCGGTCCCAAAGATGTCCGCTCAAACTAAACTCTCAGATCGGCTAAAGGCCTCAGTTCATGAAACATGAACAGAACAAATTCAAGTAATTTGTTTGTAAAACATTCTTACATAAATTATCAAAATCAAATTACGCAAGAATGATTTTAGGAACAATTCAACTAGTCAGAAAAAAAAAAACAAAAAAAAACAAAACTAAACAATCAATTACTGCACCAGTTTATGCATTTAATATCTTTGTTGAACAAAACATTTTTACTGAATGACTTCTTTTTATCAAATAATTTAGACTTCTTATTTATTACCGAAACCTGGTTTACGGCTGATGATCTAAGCCCTCTATCTGAACTTTCCCCTGTACACTGTAACCATTTTAGCTGCCCCAGAACTTCTAGTCGGGGTTGAGGAGTTGCTGTCATTTTTAAGGACCTGTTCAAATGCAAACTTTTGCCTGTCAATGTCTACTATAGTTTTGAGGTTTTAATGTGCAAGGTGGAGCTTTCTAGTCCTCTACTTTGTGTTTTGATATACCTCCAAAAGCTAACAATGAATTTTTAAAGGAGTTTTCAGATTTTTTTATCAGAAGTGGTTCCAAGTGCTGATAATCTCTTAATTGTTGGTGATCTTAATATACACCTGTATTGTCCTTTGAGACCTCTTTCAAGAGATTTTGTACAACTTTTGGACTCTTTTAATCTCACACAATATGTCTCAGGTCCCACACACAAGCTGGGTCATACTCTTGATTATGTTTTCTCATCAGGTTTCTGTGTCAGTAATGTAACTGTTAGTGAGGCCGGACTGTCTGACCACTGGCTGGTTTTGTTTGACAGCGTGATTACTTGTTCTAGCCCTGTAAGCCAGTCTTCTACTTACTTTTCTCAATCTATTAGCCCCTTCACGGCCCTGCAGTTCACCGAAGCTTTTATAGCCCTGCCAGCTCACAGTAGTGTCCTGGCAGCACAGGGTATAAGTGTTGATGAGTTGACAAATAGTTTTAATTCCTCTTGTTCAGTAATCTTAAATGTAGTTGCTCCTCTCAAATCCAAAAAGACCAAAAAATCAGCCATGGTTTAATAACAACATTAAAGCTTTAAGGAAGGATTGCAGAATGGCAGAAAGAAGATGGAAAAAGGATAAATTACAAATTTCATATTAACTCTTGCAGAGCAGCTTGTCTAAATTTCAGGAAGCCGTCTCTGTGGAACGGGCAAAATACCTTTCTAATTTAATAAAAAAAAAATTCTCATTGTCCAAAGATTTTGTTTTCTACATTGAATTCAGTGTTAAACCCATCTACACCAACTGGCCCAGATCCTAGCTTGGAGTTATGCGAGAAGTTTTGTAACTTCTTCATTAACAAGATTACTTCTATCAGGATGCAGATTTCTTGTAATTTATCCCAGAATTTTCAATATGAAAATACTAGCTCCTCTGTGTTTTCAAACTTTCAAGCTATTTCTCTTTCTGAGTTGTCAGTCATTATTTTAAATATGAAATCAACGACTTGTTCTTGTGATGTTGTTCCTACAAAGCTGCTGAAGGATGTTCTGCCCTCTGTTTTGCCTAGCTTACTTTCTATTATTAATGGTTCTGTACAGACAGGCATTGTCCCTTCCTGCCTTAAAAAGGTGGTGGTCCAGCCTTTACTCAAAAAACAAAACATTGATTCCACTGAATTAAATAATTATAGGCCTATTTCGAAACTGCCGTTTCTGCACAAAGTTTTGGAAAAGGTTGTATTAAACCAGATTTCCCTTTACCTAAATTCTAATGATATTCTGGATCCTTTTCAGTCTGGCTTCAGAGCAAAACATAGTACTGAGTCAGCTCTTTTAAGAGTAGTAAATGATCTCTTGTTATCTGCAGTCTGTGGTAACTGTACTATTCTCTTATTATTGGACCTGAGCGCTGCCTTCGATACAGTAGATCACCGCTTCTTGTTAAAAAGATTAAATCTTGAGGTTGGCATTTGTGGTACTGCATTAGACTGGTTTGCATTGTATCTCACAAATAGGAGTTTTTCGGTGGAAATTGGTGAATTTTCGTCAAGCTCAGGTCCCATCACTTGTGGGGTACCCCAGGGCTCTATTTTGAGTCCAATTTTATTCTCCCTGTATTTGCTCCCTCTTCGTTTTATATTTGAGTCTCAAAGTTTCATACCATATTTATGCAGATGATACTCAGCTTTATTTTCCTCTAAAATCAGGTTCTGATTCAGTGTCCTCCTTGCTGGTTTGTTTAGAGGACATCAAGAATTGGATGGAAAATAATTTCCTGCAGTTGAATCAAAAAATAATTTTCTGCAGTTGAATTATGTTGTTTGGTCCTTCTCACCTTTTACAAAATTTAAGACCTACTCTGGGCCCTTTTGAAGACAACATCCGTGAAAAGGTTAAAAATCTGGGAGTTATTTTTGATCCTGAATTAAAATTTGACAAGCAAATTAACTCTGTAGTCAGAGCCAGTTTTTTGCAGCTTACGGGGCTTCGCAAGCTGAAAAGCTTTCTCAGTTTTAACGATTTAGAGGTTGTTATTCATGCATTCATTTCAACCAGACTGGATTACTGTAACGCTCTTTATAGTGGAATTAACCACTCCTCACTATCACGTTTACAACTGGTACAGAATGCTGCTGCTCGCTTTTTGACAGGGACAAAAAAGAGGGAGCATATTACCCATGTTAGCTTCACTTCACTGGTTACCTGTTAAATTCAGAGTTGATTTTAAGGTTTTAGTCTTTGTTTTTAAAGCACTTCGTGGTCTTGCCCCAATTTACATTTCAGATCTTCTCCATTTCTATTCTCCTGTGAGAACGCTTAGATCGTCTTCTCAGAAGTTATTGATTGTCCCAAAATCTCGTTTAAAATCTAAAGGGAACAGAGCTTTTTCAGTTCTTGGTCCTACACTCTGGAACTCTTTGCCTTTTCCATCAGATCATCCCCTACATTATCTTTTAAATCATCTCTTAAAACATACCTTTTTTTCTCAGGCTTTTGCTTAACTTGAAAACACTTTTTTTTGTTTTGTTTGTTTCTTGTGTTTGGTGATGTTTTGTATTACTTTTTGTATTATTTAATGATTTCAAATTTTATATTGTCTTAATGCTTTTGTTAGTTGATATTTCTGACGTTTTGGCTGTGCAGCACCCTGGTCAGCACTTGTTGATTTTAAGGTGCTATAAAACTTGACCTTGACCTTTGTTGGCATGAAAGAAATATGGACTCGTAATAGCCAAAGTGATTTAGATTCGTCAGTTAGAATGTATTGAAAACTATATATCTTGCATCGTATGCAATACAGATGATTTCCAGCAAAATTAATTTATGATATTAGCTGTATAATTTCAAGCTAATTTTCTTTTATATACAGAAAAAAACATAAAAAGCTTAACATTAAATGAAATATATTTATAGCAAGTATGAAATAAAGTATAAAAGCAAGTATCTAGCAAGTGTAAAATAAAAAACACAAATTATCTTAAGAAAATAAATAAATAAATAAATAAATCCAAACAAACCAAAAATTTCTGCCCCTAAATTTTTTGAAAAAAAAAAAAAAAAAAAAAAAAAAAAGATGTGCATTTTTTGTCTTTTGAACTATTTTAATGTAAATACACCGTGTGCCGAATTATTAGGCAAGTTGATATTCTGGTCATATTTTTTTCCAAGAACATTTGACCAATTCCAAACTACATCAATCTTAATAACTACTATTGACTTTGTATTTAATCATTTATAAGTGATATATAATTTTATACAGGTTTTCTTTTACAGATAAAATGAGCCAAAAAAAGAGATTTAACTCAGACTAAAAGTCAAAAATTATTAAATGCCTACGAGAAGGATGCAATACTAATGCAATAATAGAATTTGCAAAGTTAGGACATGAACATTGGGCAGCGAAATGCTCATTGGGTCAGCAGAGTCAGAAAAAACAGGTGGAGAAGAAAAGACGGTAACACTTTCTATGAAGCCCATATTTATAATACATTATAAGGGTATTCTTAAGGCATTATAATGAATGTATAATGCATTATAAAAAAACCTTATAATACGTTGTATTGTATTATAAATAATCATAACAACAATTATAATACATTATAATGCTTACGCATTTGTGGTTATAACTTTTAAGATTATGATTATTTATAACACAATGAACACCATATTAAATCTACTTTTGCATGGACTGTATATCTTGACATTATTTAAGATCTGCATAGTATCTTACTACAGTACATCTTGTAAGTGATTAGGTGTAGAGTGTTATTTGAGTGTTTCCTGTGTGGCTAATATTAATTTTGATGTGAGCTAGTTAATAATTTCAACTGAAAAAAAAAAAGAAAAAAAAAAAGCAATATATGTTAGGTTACATTTTATTTGGATGGTACCCTTAGTCTATTGACTATAAGCAACTTTGCAACTACATGTCAACTAACTCTCATTAGAGTATTAGTAGGCTTAGGTTAAGGTTAGAGTAGGTATAATGTTGACGTACTTGCAAAGTTACTTATAGTTAGTTTGTCTGTTGGGGAACCATCAAAATAAAGTGTTAGCATATATTTAGCAGACATATTACTAATACTCCAATGACTGCTAGTTGACATGTAGTTGCAGAGTTACTTAACAACAGCTGTCTAAAGGGTACCATCAAAATAATCAAACTGATATTAAAATAAAAATAGTTCAAAGCAAATGTGTCATATTACACATTCATCTGATCTGATATCTGATCTTATGGCTGTTTGAGAGAAAAAAAATACTATTGTTATTACTATACATATAAGTGGTCATTGATGGCTTTAAGTAAAATAGCATAAGAAAGATGGCAAGATATGAGACTTATAATACATTATAACTATGAGAAATATAATCCATTGTAACTTTAGTGGATGGAACGTGTTCACTGTGTGTTATAAATCATCATACTCTTAAAAGCTATAACCACAACTAAGTAAATATTATAATACATTAAAACTGTTCTTATGAATATTCATAAGATGATATAACTGTCACAAGTCAGGCCTCTGTGGCTCTCTCCGATCACCATCGGAGGGCACCCTCACCCGAGTACTAACACTCTCATGGACTCCATTACCCACACACCCCGTACCTAGGACTAATCACCGCCAGGTGTTTCCCATCAACCCCACTACATAAGCCACACTCTCACTCTCCTTCAACGCAAAGTCTTGTTTAGTCCCGTCTGACATTTCCGTGCATTTACTTTGACTGTTATTCTGTGTATGATCCCGGACTGCCTTGACCCTTGGGATTCTCCACCGCCTGCCCCTTTGATTGTTGGTTCTGATTCTGACCTGATCCTAGCCTGCCGCCTGCCCCGACCCAAGCCTGGTATACGTTTATGATTCTGGTTCTCTGTGATATCCTAGACGCTGTTGATTGACCCCTGCCTGCTTTTGATACTGATCTTAATAAAACACTGCAAATGGATCCGACCGCCTCTGACTCCTCATTACAGAAGACTTCACCACCCCAGGACCCAGCAGTGTTAAATCAGCTCTCCTCTGAGGTATCAGCCCAAGCCTAGATACTAGCCGCACATCATCAACAGCTGCAGAAGCTCACCTCACTCACTGAGGAGTTAGTGAGGACGCTGCAAACTCTCCAGGTGGCGAGTCCGCCACCGAACCCCACACCGCCCGCACCAGCGCCGGTGCCAACCACTCCCATAATGATTCCCACTCCTCAGAACCCACGACTCTCGCTTCCCGACAAATACGATGGGTCCCCGGAAAGATGTAAGGGCAATGTTACCTCTACATCAACCAACAACCTCTCACTTTCTCCACAGATGACAGCCAAGTCTCGCTTATTTGCTCACTGCTTACCGGCAAAGCGTTGGAGTGGGCTACAGCGATGTGGGAAGGAAATTGCATGTCTTTTCCCTCTTATAACAACTTCCTTCGTCAGTTCCGCGAGGTTTTTGAACAATCGGCCAGTGGAAAGGAAGTGGGAGAGGAGCTGCTCACTCTACGCCAGGGCAACAGCACCACAGCGGATTACACCCTCGCTTTCTGTACGCTCGCTGCTCAGACCGGTTGGGAGAACGACCCCCTTAAACTGCTCTACCGAAAAGGACTTAACGAGGAGCTTCAGTCCGAACTGGCCTGCCGTGACGAGGGGAGAACCATAGAACAATTCATGGAACTGACCATCCGCATTGATAATTTGATGCGTTCTCGACGCACTCGTCGTCCAGCCCTACCTCAGCCCATCACCCAGAGACTCCCAGAACCAGAGCCCATGCAGGTCGGTGTCACCCGTCTCTCTGCTGAGGAAAGGGAGAGACGCATCCGTCAACATTTGTGTCTGTACTGCGGGGAATCGGGGCATCTGAGGGCTGCCTGTCCCGCTCGCCCATCCCGGCGAGATTCCACTATGGTGAGTGCTGACTACAATCACAGTACTTCTTTTGGAATCCCCATCACTATTAACAGTGACGAGGGAGGAATCGAGACCATAGCCATGATCGATTCTGGGGCAGCGGGGAATTTCATTGATATTTCATTTGCCAATTCTCATAACTTCCCTCTCATTTCATGTGAATCCCGGGTAGCGGTGGCAACGCTAGACGGACCACCGCTGGGCTCTGGGAGGATCAAATACCTGACTCCTGAATTACGACTTCAAACCAGAGCCCTACACACCGAATCCATTAGGTTGTTCGCCATTGAATCTCCTCAGAATCCTGTCATCCTGGGCTTACCGTGGCTGGAGAAACACAATCCTCGCATCTCATGGTCGACACAGCAAATTCTCCAATGGTCTGTCAACATCCCTGTCTGACTTCAAGCTCCAAATCAACTGCTCTCCCCGTGGAGGAGAAGCCCGAGCTCTAAGATCTCCCCGAATTACCCATCGAATACCAGGACCTGTCTGAGGCCTTCAGTAAGGCCAAAGCCTCCAAACTCCCTCCGCATCGACCTAGCGACTGTGCCATAGACCTCATCCCAGGGTTGACGCCACCCAGAGGCAAAATCTTCCCTCTCTCACAACCCGAGTCAGAGACTATGAAGCAGTACATAGAGGAGGAGTTGTCAAAAGGTTTTATTGTACCATCAAAGTCTCCAGCGTCAGCGGGGTTTTTCTTCATCAAGAAGAAGGACGAAGGCCTCCGACCCTGCATTGATTATCGAGCACTCAACGACACCACCATCAAGTTTCGCTATCCATTACCCAGCCGCCCTATAACAGCTCCGCACCGCCAAATACTTCACTAAACTTGATCTGCGCAGTGCATTCAACCTGATTCGAATTAGAGAGGGAGACGAGTGGAAGACAGCTTTCTCGACCACATCCGGGCACTATGAATATCGGGTTATGCCGTTCGGGCTAGCCAACAGTCCTTCTGTGTTCCAGGCATTCATCAATGAGGTCTTCCGGGACAAGCTGCACCAATTCGTCATCGTTTACATTGACGATATACTGATATACTCTAACTCCCTTGAAACCCATGTTAAACATGTCAGGGCAGTACTCCAGCGGCTCATCAAACACCAACTGTACGTCAAGATACGGAAATGTGAGTTCCACCAGACACAGATCTCGTTCTTAGGCTATGTCATCAGCCCTGAGGGGGTTACCATGGACGACAGTAAAGTGCACGCGGTGCTCAATTGGCCTAAGCCCACAACAGTAAAGGAACTTCAGCGTTTCCTTGGATTTGCAAATTTCTATCGACGCTTCATCAGGAACTTCAGTGTGGTCACGGCCCCCCTCACATCTTTACTTCAAGGGGGTAAACAACGTCTAAATTGGACACATACCAGCAAGCAATCCTTCCAGCAGCTAAAAGAACGGGTTTGCTTCAGCCCCCATCTTACATCATCCCAATCCAAACCTGGAATTCACAGTAGAGGTAGATGCTTTGAACACTGGAATCGGGGCAGTTCTTTTCCAGCGTCATGGTAATCCACCCAAACTATTCCCATGTGCTTTCTACTCCCGCAAACTCAACTCAGCGGAGAGGAATAACGATGTGGGTGATCGAGAATTATTGGCCATGAAGGCCGCCTTTGAGGAGTGGAGGCATTGGTTGGAGGGGGCAAAGCCCTCATTAATGATCCAGCTCCGGCCGAATGCCCGCCTGATTGAACGTACGTTCCCTCCGCTCTACGTCTAAGGGTCATGCAGTGGGTCCACAAACTCCCCAGTGCCTGTCATCCAGGTATCAATGCCACCATTCAACTCGTCTCTAATCGCTTCTGGTGGGCAACCCTACAATCAGATGTAACACGGTTCGTGCAGAAATGTGACACTTGCAACATCTCCAAGTCATCCCATCATCGACCAGCAGGTCTTCTCCATCCCCTTCCCATTCCCCAACGACCCTGGTCCCATATCTCCATCGACTTCGTAACAGATCTACCCAACTCCAATCACTTCACCACCATACTCGCCGTGATCGACCGTTTCTCCAAAGCCTGCCATCTAATTCCCCTCACGAAACTACCCACAGCATTCGAGATGGCTGAAGCATTAATGCAACAGGTATTCAGGTTTTATGGCCTCCCAGAGGACATCGTTTCCGATCGGGGCCCACAGTTCACATCACGGGTCTGGAAAGCTTTCTGCCAACAACTAAGCATCAATGTCAGTCTTGGTTCAGGATACCACCCCGAATCCAATGGCCAGGTCGAGAGACTGAACCAGGAACTCACCCGCTTCCTTCGTTCCTACTGTCACAACAACCAGAATGATTGGAGCCGATATCTAATCTGGGCAGAGTACGCACAGAACTCACTCAGGAAACCAGCAACTGGACTTACCCCCTTTCAATGCATTCTCGGATTCCAACCTCCACTATTCCCCTGGTCAGGAGAACCCTCAGCGCTTCCAACTGTCAACGACTGGCTAAGAAGGAGTGAGGAGACATGGAACGCAGCCCACGTACACCTACAATGGGCAGTTCGGAGAGTAAAGGAACAAGCTGACTGTCGCCGCAGAGCAGGACCAAGTTTTACTCCTTGCCAGTGGGTATGGCTCTCAACCAGAAACCTTCGTCTCCGTCGTCCCTGCAAGAAACTCAACCCTTAGGTACGTGGGGCCATTCAAAATCCTTAGACAGATTACCCCAGTTTCATATCGTTTGGCATTACCTGCAGATTATCGTATCTCACCCACCTTTCATGTTTCCCTGCTCAAGCCCACCGGTGGTTCGAGAGGAGATAGGGACCAGGAGGAGGCCACTGTGGAGAGCACCCCTCCCATTGTCGTGGACGGCGAGGAGGCCTATCAAGTGCGAGAGATCCTAGACTCACGATGCCGAGGGAGGATCCTCCAGTACCTCATAGACTGGGAGGGGTATGGTCCCGAGGAGCGTTCCTGGGTAAACTCCCAGGACATCTTGGATCCCAACCTTACCACCGAGTTTCATCGGGACCACCCTGACAGCACCAAGACACTGTGGAAGACCTCGGCATCCAGATTGCTCTCGCTTCGGGAGCCGCTCGCAGGGAGGGGGCTCTGTCACAAGTCAGGCCTCTCCGATCACCATCGGAGGGCACCCTCACCCGAGTACTAACACTCTCATGGACTCCATTACCCACACACCCCGTACCTAGGACTAATCACTGCCAGGTGTTTCCCATCAACCCCACTACATAAGCCACACTCTCACTCTCCTTCAGCGCAAAGTCTTGTTTAGTTCCGTCTGACATTTCCGAGTGTTTACTTTGACTGTTATTCTGTGTATGATCCTGGACTGCCTTGACCCTTGGGATTCTCCGCCGCCTGCCCCTTTGATTGTTTGTTCTGATTCTGACCTGATCCTAGCCTGCCGCCTGCCCCGACCCAAGCCTGGTATATGTTTATGATTCTGGTTCTCTGTGATATCCTAGACACTGTTGATTGACCCCTGCCTGCTTTTGATATTGATCTTAATAAAACACTGCAAATGGATCCGACCGCCTCTGACTCCTCATTACAATAACATATTATAAAGTTTTTTTATAATGCATTATGCATTCATTATAATGCCTTAAAAACTCTTATAATGTATGGTAAATATGAGCTTAATAGAAAGTGTAACTGAAAAGACATTTGTTAACTGCAAAAGAATCAAGAATTAAGGTGAGGAATTAGGTGAGAAACCATCAGGAACCGTTTAATCTCCAGCGCCATCATTTTCCAGAACTGCAATCTTCCTGGAGTCTCCACAAGTGCAATGTGTCAGGTTCTCAGGGGCTTTGCTTGGGTAAAAAATCCTAAAAAATGACCCTCACTTAATAAGAATAACATGCTGAAGTGTTGTGAAATACATTAAGACTGAGTTTTCATAGGCTTTATAGACAGATAAGTTTTGAGTGACTCTTGAAGGACCAGCACCATATCCTCTTGTACCACTGTTTGAAGAATTGATCTTCCAGAATCTGGCAGTAAGTTTTAGGAGCTCATATTAGTCAATCTCTGCCAGACAGACTTTTCAGGATAGGAAATGGACTAAAAATGAGCTCCTAAAATGTACTGCCAGATTCTGGAAGATCAATTCTTCAAACAGTGGTACAAGAGGATGTGGTGTTGGTCCTTCAAGAGTCACTCAAAATTATCTGTCTATAAAGCCTATGAAAAATCAGTCTTAATGTATTTCACAACACTTCAGCATGCTATTCTTATTAAGTAAGGGTCATTTTTTAGGATTTTTTAATAATAATAATAATAATAATAATAATAATAATAATAATAATAATAATTCATTACATTTATATAGCGCCTTTCTGGATACTCAAAGCACTTTACATGGAAGGGGGGAATCTCCTCATCCACCACCAGTGTGCAGCATCCACCTGGATGATGCGACAGCAGCCATACTGCGCCAGAACGCCCACCACACATCAGCTTATTGGTGGAGAGGAGACAGAGTAATGAAGCCAATCAGTGTATGGGGATGATTAGGAGGCCATGATGGTCAGAGGCCAATGGGCAAGTTTGGCCAGGATGCCAGGGTTACACCCCTACTCTTTTTCGAAGGACATCCTGGGATTTTTAATGACCACAGAGAGTCAGGACCTCGGTTTAACGTCTCATCCGAAGGATGGTGCATTTTACAGTATAGTGTCCCCGTCTCTATACTGGGGCGTTAGGACCCACACAGACCACAGTGTGAGCACCCCCTGCTGGCCTCACTAACACCTCTTCCAGCAGCAACCTAGTTTTCCCAGGAGGTCTCCCATCCAGGTACTGACCAGGCTCAATTCTGCTTAGCTTCACTGGGCAACCAGTCTTGGGCTGCAGGGTGATATGGCTGCTAGTATGAGTGACTTTTTACCCAAGCAAAGTCCCTGAGAACCTGACACATTGCACTTGTGGAGACTCCAGGAAGGTTGCAGTTCTGGAAAATGATGGCGCTGGAGACTAAATGGTTCCTGATGGTTTCTCACCTAATTCCTCACCTTAATTCTTCATTCTTTTGCAGTTAACAAGTGTCTTTTCTTCTCCACCTGTTTTTTCTGACTCTGCTGACCCAATGAGCATTTCACTGCCCAATGGTCATGCCCTAACTTTGGAAATTCTTTTATTGCATTAGTATTGCATCCTTCTCATGGGCATTTAATAATTTTTGACTTTTAGTCTGAGTTAAATCTCTTTTTTTTTGGCTCATTTTATCTGTAAAAGAAAACCTGCCTAATAATTCGGCACACCTGAATATGAAGAGTTTTTGACTTCCAGCCTTCATGGACAATTAAAAAACACTTATAAATGATTAAATACAAATTCAATAGTAGTTATTAAGATTGATGTGGTTTGGAATTGGTAAAATGTTCTTGGAAAAAAAAATATGACCAGAATATCAACTTGCCTAATAATTCGGCACACGGTGTAGAATGTAGTAAATTATAGGTTTTTTTTTTTTTTTTTTTTTTTACAATTTACACAAATTTGTACTTTTTTAAAACAACTATGTATATAGAATATCACCTATTAGTATATAGTAAAATCACCTATTATTGACTAAATTTATTTAATTTTCTTTTTCTATTTTTGGTGTGCAAACTCGTGTGTATGGAGAATTTCATTCTTCAATCCATCAGAACATCATACTAACTCTTACTATTTCTGCAGGATACAGTAAGCATGGAATACTGGAAACTATACTTGCCAATATTTCCCACAATGCAATGTGCTCAAATTAATCTTTTATGTCTAATGTGATGCATAAACTTACAATAACAGCAGTGATTCTAGCATCTGAAGTGAAGTGACGTGTGGCCAAGTATGGTGACCCATACTCGGAATTTGTGCTCTGCATTTAACCCATCCAAGTGCACACACACAGTAGTGAACACACACCTGGAGCAGTGGGCAACTAATTCTGCGGCGCCCGGTGATAAGTTGGGGGTTCGGTGCCTTGCTCAAGGGTCTCACCTCAGTGGAGAGAGCGCTGGTTATTCACTCCCCCCACGACAATTCCTGCCGGACCTGAGACTCAAACCCGCGACCTTCGGGTTACAAGTTCAACTCTCTATCCATTAGGCCACGACTGCCAATCTGAATTGGAATACCACACCACTCGGACAATTTGCCATATGCTTATATTATTAAATGGCAGAAATAGTATGAGTAGTATGTTAATATGCAATTACGAATCCAGACTACATCTCAAGTTTGACTCATTATTGGGTTGGTTTGACAAACTTGAGTAATTTTTAATCTAAAATACAAAATGACAGTAATTAAGATGACAACTGGATGCCACCTGAATGCAATTTTATGTGGTCAAGAAACAAAAATGTACCTCAAACTCAAAGACAGAACACAGTGCATACTGGACAGTTTTCAGTTAGTAAACACAGCCTTTGTTTGCTGATTGATTTCTAACTTTTTCAGAACCTGAACAAACTTCTCCCTGATCCGTCGTCTCTCTCTCTCTGAGGTTCATCTCTTTCTCGGCAGGCCTGGAGCGCCGTGTGGCCCAGGGGAGGATTGGACTGTCTGTCACAACCAGAAAAAGTCCTGCCTGGCTCTCCCTGCAGGGACCTGGCAAACCACTTACATGGCCAAACAAAAATCAATAGCTTAATGATCCAAAACCAGTAATAGAAAGAGAGAAAAATCCCACACACCCTCTAAAACAATAAAATGTCTTTTGGCAAGTGCAACTCTGTCCTGTGTCTCAGTGTGTGCGCACATGTGCGTGTGTTCACGCAGCTTAGCAGTGCAAAACGTATCGATTTACTGATTCCCCCGTCTTTGTCTAGTTTTCTTCTCTATTCCCAATGCCGTATCCTACTGCAAAGACTCTTGGGACGGTTACACTGCAGTGGGACTCCGGGAGTGAAAAGGCTTGTGTCTGCACGAGCTTTCCTCAGCTTATATCATATGGATTTATTAGCGCGGGTCATGACCAAATCAAAACCTTGACCCATCTGCTCACTACAATTTATAAGCATCTAACAGCAGTTAGTGACGGTTTGGCAGGGGATACGCTGTTCTTTCCGGGCCCGGGCTCCGGTGAATGCCCGCCTTCCGTGGGTAATTTAGCGATTAGAGGACAGCTCGTACTTAATGATTTATCCTGGGCCAGGCTCTTGTAAAAGATCACAGGGATCTGGTTGTTAGCCACTGGGAGAGACCATACAGGGCCAGTGTACTGCACTGCAGTGGGCCGCCGCTGTCTGAGCTGATATAAAACACCAGGACGCCACATGTCATCAGCAGGACGGGCCTTGAACCGGCTGTAAAGATGATAAGGCTGTTTAGAAGCATGACGTAATGGAAGGGGTGACAAAAATGGGGTCACATGTGCAGATTTGTGGGCGACACATGCAGGCAGGAATATCATTCTCTCTAGCAAGACACACTACACAAAATCAACCCTCACACAGAAGGAATGAACTCTTTTTAGCTGTGCTCTTCCCTCTAAATGAATTCTGGGGAAATGTAAAATTTACATTGGACTACATAAAATTAATTATTCATAGTACATTGTTTTATATTTTGTTATATTATATATTAGATTAAATAATATAATAAATTATTACTAAATATAGAAACCAATATTTAAAATAATTTCAATAATTTTATTGTTTTAGTATATTTCTTATGTGAACTATTTTGTACAGATGAACAGATTGTGTATACAAAGATTTTACATATATAATTTATAATTCTCAACACACACACACACACACACACACATGTATAAATTACATAAACATCTATACATTAAATTATATACAATATATCTATATGTATATATTATTTTGCAAAGAAGAATTAGATTGATCAAAAATATTTATAATGATAAACACTAATTCTATTTCAAACAAATGCTGTTTATTTGAACCTTTTATTCAAAGAATCCAAAAATATACAAAATTATTAAGCAGTAATTAAAGTGTTTTTAACACTGATAATAATAAGACATGTTTCTTCACAGTATATTTAAAAAAAAACTGAATAACAATCTACCTATCTGTACAAATAAGTTAGATAAAGATCAATGTGAAAAAAATTGTTATTTGATTAGGGACTTAACTCTTTCCCCGCCAGCGTTTTTAAAAAAAGTTGCCAGCCACCGCCAGCATTTTTGATGATTTTCACCTAAATTTGACGGCCCTCAGAATATTTTCTGCTATGAATATAAGAACATATTATATATCAAAATAAAGAACCAAGCCTCTGCTTTTAAACAAAAAAAAAAACTCTTTTATTCTATCTTCATGTGTTCATGTTTTATCACCATTTGAATGCAGATAGGTTTCATCAAAAATACAACATTTTGGACAAAAAACTGAAAAATGCATTTTTATCAAAGTAGTGCATTTTCAAGCAAAATACATTCAAATGTCATATTCTTTCACTTGTAAATAATTATATGAATAATTGAAATTGCATTCAATAAACAGAAGAAACAGACACACACACACACACACACACAAACATATACACACATATGATTATACACACACACACACACACACACACATATAGGCTACATACATACATATGCATACATATACTGTACACGCACGCACGCACGCACGCACGCACGCACGCACACACACACACAAACACACACACACACCCCTATTCAGATCGATGGGTTATTGGTTACAACTACAGATGTTTCTGTGTCTGTAAAGGCATCTCTCTCACTGACTACTTCGTCCCGATCAGATTCAAAATGGTCAAAACATGATCTACATACATGATCTATATATGATCTACATTTACTCTGACGCTTCCACTTATGCCGATTGTCTTATATTCGCACCCTAAAGACCCAGAAGTCCCGTAACTCATTCAGGACATCCGCTAGGGCTTTCCTTACCGTAATACACCTAGAACACGGATTGCCGTAAAAACTCGTCAATGGCGTGGAAGCGTTGTCTCTTAATTGACGAGATATCTCGTCAATGGCGGGGAAAGAGTTAATATTGAAAGAAATAAATAAATAAATATATATATATATATAATTAAGCTATCTGCCTAGGTGTCCTGAAAGAGGATCGTCATGAAAGAAACTCATCAGCCTTGATCGCAAGGGTCCAGGTATCCATACCTTGTACAAAGAACGATGGGGAAGTTGTACTACACGGTAAACCTTGTCCTTAATAATGGTCAGTCTTGTCGAAGAGTTTATGATTTTCTCCCCATTTTCCAGAATGCTTTGATATATTTCCTGCACTTCTTTGTCATCTTGTTGAGTTATCCATACCTCCTCATCCGTGAGGGGAAAGACAGCTGCAGGAGTTTCCTCCTTGGTTGTCTTCAACACAGCAGCACAGGTTGACAAGTTGGACTGGTCTGACGGAGTTCAAGACAAGGCATCAGGAACAACATTGTATTTTCCTCTCCTATACTCAACAGCAAAGGTGAACTCTTGTAGGTATAGTGCCCATCTCATCTGTCTGGTGCTGGGTTTATTGGTCTTAAATACCCATTTCAAAGAAGAATGATCTGTTACAACTGTGAAGTAGCGTCCTTCAAGATAGTATCGCCACTTTTCAAGTGCCCAGACTATGGAAAGACACGCCTGCTCGGTGGTAGAATAATTCCGTTCAGCCCGGTTCAAGGTACGGCTTGCATAGGCAAGAACTTCTTCTGTCCCTGGCTGTCTTTGCTGACAAAGAACTGCTCCTAGGCCAACGCTACTGGAGTCTGTATAGACCACCAAAGGTAAATTAAGGTCTGGATGTCCCAAAATAGGAGGTTCCATCGGATGTTATTTAATGGCACTTTTCCACTGCATGGTATGGCACGGTACGGTTCAGTACGGCTCACTTTTGGGGGGTTTTCCACTGGGTACAGCACCTGGTACCTGGTACTTTTTTTAGTACCACCTCGGCCGAGGTTCCAAGCGAACCGTACCGTTGCCAAAACGTGACGTGTAAACTCTGCTGATCACTGATTGGCCGAGGAAAATCGTCACTGCATGCGTTACTGAACTTGCAGCACGAGACATAACAGACCCGCTAGATTTAAATCAGCACAGCCAGCGAAGGATCGAACGCAACTGTTTTGAATGAGCGCACCTTTCTTTTAACAACCAAAAATGGCTGTTTCGTGGTCTGTTGAAGAAGTACAGACTGTTCTCTCGTTGATAGCCGAGGAGCGGATCCAGCGAGAGCGTGATGGAGTGACACGGAATTAAAACATTTTTCAGGAGTCATGGCAGTAGAGGCGGCGCAACTATAACAACACATGAATAATCCCACCCACTCTAAAGCGGTACTAAACTGCAGTGGAAACGCAAACTGAGCCGAACTGAGCCGTGCCGTGCCGTTCTGAACCGTCCCAAGCCGAGTCGTACCACATAGTGGAAAAGCGCCATAAGATTGACAAAGGCATTCTGACATGCTGCAGTCCATTTGAATCATACTCCTTTTCGTTTCAGTGCTGTTAGAGGTTCAGCAATATGGGAATAGTTTGGCACAAATCTGTGGTACCAACCTGCCATGCCGAGGAAACGTTGGAGACTTTTTAAGTTGGTAGGTATTGGGAAGTCACGGATGGCTTGAGTCTTCTCAGAGTCAACTTGACTACCATCTTCAGACACAACATGTCCGAGGAACTTTAAGGTGTGCTGGAAGAACTTACTCTTCTTCATGTTTACGGTGAGTCCTGCTTCTCTCAGCTTATTCAACACCAACTGCAGGTCTTGGAAGTGTTGGTCTTTGTTAGGTGAAAAAATAATTATGTCATCCAGATAGACCAAACAAACCTTTCCTCTGAGGTCTCCCAGAACTCTCTCCATTAAACATTGAAACGTAGAAGGTGCATTTTTAAGGCCAAAGGGCATGGTCTTAAAATGAAATAGCCCAAAGGAACACACAAAGGCAGTTTTGTCTTGACTATCTGGGGCCATGTGCACCTGCCAGTAACCACTATTCAAATCAAGTGAGGTGAATATGGAAGGACCAACTAAAGATTCCAAGATTTCTTGAATATTGGGCAGTGGATAGGCGTCACTCTGTGTAATAGCATTTAGTTTACGATAATCTACACAGAAGCGTAATCCCCTTGTCTTTTTTGGGATAAGAACCACTGGGGAAGCCCAAGCAGATGAGGAAGGTTCAATTACTTCATCCGCTAACATTTCATCAATGAGTTCTTTCATAGCTTTGGTTGGAGAAACTCGATAAGGTCTGTGTTTCACAGGTACTTCCTGGGTAAGAAACATCTGGTGACTTAATAGCTTTGTGTCCAAGTTTATTGCTACACACATCAGAATTTTGTTGCAACTGTTCTAACAACATCAGTTTTCCTTCATCTTCCAACTGTGCATGTTGAACTGCTTTTTCTACCAGGTCTGCCAATTTAACTTCAAAATTTGGAACTGTTGGAGTAGGTGGAATAGCTGTGTACAAAGCAACAGGTCGTTTCGAGTCCCCAATCATTCAGCTTCTGAAAGCCACCATTAAAAGAAAACCTTTGTTTTTCATTAGGTTTGAACCAATGTGTATTAGTTTTGACGTCAATCTGTAACCCGCTATAGAACAAGTCATCAAGGCCCAATATTACTGGAAAAACAAGCATCTCTTCGGACATAATCACAACAGGCACTACCCAATTGCGATTATTTACTTGAACTTCCATCTCAGTCCATCCTAAAGGTTGTTTGGCTTCACCATTAGTCAAGTACAATGGCCCTTCCACCCACCCTTGCAATTCTTCTCCAGACAACTTCATACTAGTCCAGTGTTTTTTTGAAAGGAGCGTGAAAGAAGATCCTGTATCTACAATGGCATTTCCCTTCCACTGACGAACTACTAGAGAAACCATCAGCTGAGGAGGGCTAGTATCACCTGTAGCCAGTAAAGGGACTCAATCTCTTTTATATTTACCAACAGGCTGATCTTTGTTCTCAGCATTGTTCTGCCGGATTACAGTATTTACTGTAGGCTGTGACTGATGACCAGAGGTGAATGCATTACTATTTCTTGAAGTATCTTTATTCTTAGAGGAAGGGTAGTAACGACAAGACGCAGGTGAATGTGACCCTTTACATTTCCAACAAAACACTAATGAGACTTTCTCGTTCCTTTTTAACTACAATTTGTTGATTCTGGCATTCTGGTTTAGCAGTCATTTTATTAGAGAAACGTTTACGCTGCTCATATTGTTGTTGGTTTTGTTTATCTTTCTCCAGTTGTTGTCCTAAACGAACTAATTCATCGACCGTGGACACTCTCCGTCGTAACTCACTGGCAATGCTAGGATTTATATTTTTCAGGATGAGTTTGATGACCTCTTCTTCCGTAATTTCAGGTTTCCAACGTCTACAAAGAGAGTAATACATGTGCGCAAAATCCCTTATACTCTCATTTTCACCTTGTACTCTATTACGGATTTTCTCTGCCAATTCGTCGACATAATCTTCTGACAAGAAAGCTGATAAGAAGCAAGTCTGGAACTCAACCCACGTACAAATAAAAAATCTAGCTACATCCCAACAATCACAGGCAGTACTGTGCAGTACATTTCGAAGGGTGGCAGTTAGCTCCTCATTTGAAAGCGGATTCAGGGCTATATAATCCTGGCATTTCTCAATATATGTCAATGGATCAGGATCCTCTTCTTTTCTACCAAATGTAGGAAACTCCAGCTTAATAGGGATCCTTCCGCTGAAGTGTCGACTAATATCACCACCAGTCATAAACAAGTCTGGAGGTCCCACTGAGCCTTGGTCTGGAAGACCTTGCTGCATGGTAGATTGTAACACATAAGGTACATTGGCAGCATCATTGACAACAACTGAAGTGGATACAGGGTTAGTAGCTGCTACAGGATTGATCTGAGAGAGAACTTTAGCTGGTGAAAAACAATGAGTAGGAGTAGAAAGTTGGGGCATAGGGTTCACTGGTGTTTGATTAATACTGTCTTGTTTAAGTGATGTCAACTCTTGAGAAACTAATTTAATCTGTTGGGTTTGATCAAGAAAGTCTGATTGTAGTTTATCAATGGCAGTTTGAAGAGGTTTTATGATAGCTTCCTTATCCTTCTTAACTTTATTTTCCAAACGTTCCAACTGCCAGCTTACACTTGAAGAAGTTCGATGATATTCAAACTGCTGGTTTATAGTATGAAGAAAATTTTTCTGTCCTTCTTGGTTTAATAATTTTAGATCTTGATGTAAAGTCGTGATGGTATGTATAAGCTCAGTTTTTAATTGCTGCTGATCGTTTTTAATACTGGCAATTTCTTGAATTATTCTATGCTGAGTTGGGGCCATAACAGACTCCTGTACAAAAGCCGTTTCATGTGTAGGCAGATCAACAAAACTAGGTATCAGGGTAGGTGAAAGTACAGAATCAGGGCACAAATCCATGTCTATTAAAGAGTGTGCTGTTGCATCTGGCAAAGGAGGAGGTTCAGAAGAAAGACATTCTCTGTGGAGAATCCATTTCATCTGAATTAACAGTATATAAATAGAATTAGCCATGTGGTGGTTTCTTAAATATTACCACTATGCAAAAACTGGAATTCAAGAACTTAAAAATTCACTGTTGCCTGATTATTGTCAAAGCTCATATCTCAATCTACTAGGTCCCATCTGGGGTGCCATTTTTTATGTAGCGGACTGACTGGTGCTGGGGTGCCAACTTATAAATTACTTATAAGTAAAAAAAAAAAAAATACTGTAAAGTCAGTTCTACATAGGATTCTCATGGATTAAACAAAAAAACAAAACCTTGTGAACCCTTTTGAGTCAGAGACAACAATAAACCATAACAATAAAGAATAAACCAGTTTAACTTGCTTTGAAGTATTATTCCAATTTGCCCTACTTTCTTAATACACACAAATAATAATGCAAACTTATTTTACAAGAAACCATTCAAAAAACTAAACAAAAGAAAAATTCATATGTACATACTCTCAAAAGTCAGTTCAACACAATCAAATAATCTCTTTACACAATTAACCTAGAGGTATCTCTTTTACCCTGAAAACAATCTTTAAACAGCTTAATTGGGTGAAATTAACATAAACCTTTTTGTAAGGACAGGAATTATCTTCAGTTGTTTTCACCCAGTCAAATTAATACTTCATATTTAACCAGTGCTCAATGATTAATTCAACAGTTTGACCACAATGATTCACTTCAGACAGTTCAAACATTCAGTGATTCAATTCAAACCGTTCAGGGATTCATTTCAAACAGTTCGAAAACAATGATTCACTGCAAACAGTTCAAACTATCGGTGTCTCAGTTCCAGCAATTCAGATGTTCAGTGATTCAGTTCAAACAGTTCAAACGTTCAGTGATTCATTTCAAACAGTTCAAACTATTAATGTCTCAGTTCTAACAATTCAGATGTTCAATGATTCAATTCAAACAGGCTAAAGTTCAAAAGAGGAGAGCAACAAATATTACGGTTCTTGTCATTTTCCACTAGTTCGATTCCATCGAATTCTGATTTAATCAAGATCGTCAAGATTCGGCTAGTGCATGATTCGTTTTTCCAAACGACATCCAAACCGTCTTTAAAGCATTTAGGAGCATGGTACCCAGCTACCAACACAGAAAGAAAAGCAGCGAAAAACTTGTTCATCCCGTAGCGTCAGTCATGAAGATTCAGCCGCTGTTTATGAATCAGGAAGTTCAGAACCGTTCTGTAGTCGTTGTCAGCTCTAATCCGTAGTTACTTCAGAAGGAGATAGATCAGCTCTCACAGTACTAAGATTCCATGTCGTTAACCCAAAACTCTCATCGTTAGCTTCCACAATCAGACGACATCTGACCAGCTCAGGGTAGCAAGGCCATGAATGCTGCTCACCATGCTCTCTCTCAGGTGTATATACACTTCCGTTTCTACTCTTCTCTACACGAATCAGCGACGTTCAAAAACACATCGCCCTCGTGTGGACATTTTGGGTGACAGCTACTAGCTCGTCACAATATGAATAAAATGATTTAATAATTAAGAAAAAATAAATAAATAAATAAATCACCCTGGACAGAAAATGCTAAGTCAGTGAGTGGTATGCAGCTCCACAACGTGAGTGGGGTTGTCATGACGACTTGTTATCCCGAGCGCTCCCTGAGGCAGCTGGGAAATCAGGAGGGGAGGGCTATGGGGACCGAGGCTATTCTTAAACACACAGCAACAAGCAAATGCAATTACAGGCACAGGGAGACAGTGGCCTAATCAAATCAGCAGGGAGGGGAGGAGAGGAGAGGGGAGGGGAGGAGAGGGGAGGAGGGGAGAGGGGAGGAGAGGGGAGGAGGGGAGAGGGGAGAGGGGTTCTGTCGGATGCCTGTAGCTCACGTCTGGAAAAGCTCACCCAGATGCAGACCTCTGCTCTCCAAATGGGGGTGACATGGTGTGGTGCCCGCAAACACAGCGGGGGGCTGGTCCACACATACACAAACACAGACATACACAAAACCACACACCAGCTGTTACAGGCCAAGAGGTACCCTAATAAATCTATGTTTATCATGCCATGTATGATCACATTAGAGGCATTAAACCTCAAATGCCCCGAACCAGGGTCCAAATTAACACTCAGCAATCAAATGAAGTAAAAATTTGCTATATAAAAGCAAAATATTTGTAGAATTGCAACATATAATATAAAATAATATAAAATATATAATAATATAAAATAGAATTGCAATATATAATATCTAAAATGTATGTTATAATACACACACACACACACACTTATTAATACTTATTATATACTTATTAAATTAATACTTTATTCAGCAAGGACACATTACAAAAAAAAAAAAAAAAGAGCCAGTAAAGATGTTTATAATGTTTCAAAAGATTTTTATTTGAAGTATTTCAAATGTTCTTTTGAACTTTCTATTCATCAAAGAATACTGAAAAAATGTTTTTCACAAATTAAGCAGCACAACTGTTTTCAGCTTTGATAATAATAAGAAATGTCTCTTCAGCAGCAAATAAGCATATTAGAATGATTTCTGAAGGATTATGTGACACACAAGACTGGAGTAATGATGCTGAAAATTCAGCTTTGATATTACAGGAATAAATTGCATTTTAAAATATATTCAAATAGAAAATTGTCATTTAAATTGTAATATTATTTCATAATTTTTACTTTAATATTAATTAAACAAATGCAGCCTTGGCGAGCATAAGAGACTTCTTTCAAAATATTTAAACATTTTTACCCACAACCCATTCAAACATTTGAATGGTAGTATATTATATATTTTTAAAATGTGAAAGTTCAGCATTACTTCATATATATTACATGCATAAAAATGATATGTTTCACAGCTTTATTATTTATATTTATAAATGCATATTTATATATTTTATAGAAAAAATGCTAAAGTTATAGAAAAAATGCTAAAATGCTAAATTTATTACTGGAATATCTCAATTGACCCCTAAATGACAGTTAAGGCAAAAAGTCATTTTTGGACCCTGTTTCAGAGCCCTCTAAAATGCCTGTGCATGCCTTGAAGCTGTTCAGGTGCCTGGACCTCTACAGCCCACACTTTCAAATGTTGAATTGACCTCGGTGGCCTGTACTGCAAAAGAAGAAATGTTAGGTTTTGCTCAAATAGGTTAGAGAAAACTACAACCTTTGCTCACAGCTTTCTAAATGCACTTTCAGTATACTTTCTAAACGTGTTTCTTGCCGTTGTGTGCTTTGTGCTGATAAAGGCCAGGCAAGCACTCAACTTGAGTTGACCTCTGTGAGTCACAGCAATCATTTCTCATAAAGCATCTTGATAACGTCAACTAATCAAGTATAATGGTGCGCTGCGCCTTTCCAGACTCCTACCTCATGCTCTCCAGGGCTGGAGAAGTTCCTTTAACCTTCTTTACTTAGCACGACTACTGCGTAACAGACTCCTAACTCAGTCCACCCCAAGAGCTTTGGCCCCGTCATCCGCAGAGGGCCCAAGTGTGAGAAGTCAGGCCTGTCTGCTTTCCCCTTTGTGTTAATGAGCAGGGTAATTACTGATGGCCTAACCCTGGCAGGCCTGGTTCTGTATAGAACCACACACACACACACACACACACACACACACACACACACAGACAGACCTTTAATTAAAAATTACCTCTCAGGGACAAGGAGAGAGATAGATAAAGCGGAAAAGAAAGTACAAGAAAGCAAAAAAGGAACTACAGTACATACAGACTTCTGCTGATTACTTCCTACACAAACTGTGGGCAAAGCAAAAAAAAAAAAAAAAAAAAATTATATATATATATATATATATATATATATATATATATAAAACCATATTTCTCATGTAAAATATTATTAATTAATTAATTAATTAATTAATTAATTAATTAATTAAATTAATATTATTTTTATAGTATCCATTATATTTATACAGTATGATATTTCTTTTTTTAAAATGACTTAATTTTCTTTTAAATCAGAAGACATGTAAGTTTTTCCATGTAGAACTAAAATATAGTAAAAATCTAAATGATAGCAATAAACAGTAATATTTTCCAAAATATATCTTTACTAAACAAATACTGCAGGCACTTCTGTCAACATTTTGAGTGATAAAGCAATCATTTTACCGAATCAGACTTTTGAATTGATTCACTGAAACGGCCACTTTGAACTAATTCATGACAATGACCCAAATTTCATTATTTCTACTCAATTTGAAATGAGAGAGATAGAGAAAAATCATCACTGTCCAAAAGCTCTAATACGTGCATCATGAGAAAAGAACGTATTGTGACAGTAGCATAATGTAATAATAGACATGATTTGTATGCATTTATTATAAATTAAATTTATTTATTAATCAAATTTAAATATTTATTTTTCAGTTATCTGTTTTTCAATTTTATATATATATATATATATATATATATATATATATATATATATATATATAAATGCCAGGATTATATACACACACACACACGCACACACACACTTATATACATACACATATATACATATATATCTACACACATATATATACACACACATATACATGTATATATATATATATATATATATATATATATATATATATATATATACAGGTGCATCTCAATAAATTAGAATGTCGTGGAAAAGTTCATTTATTTCAGTAATTCAACAAATTGTGAAACTCGTGTATTAAATAAATTCAATGCACACAGACTGAAGTAGTTTAAGTCTTTGGTTCTTTTAATTGTGATGATTTTGGCTCACATTTAACAAAAACCCAACAAATTAGAATATGGTGACAATGCCAATCAGCTAATCAACTCAAAACACAAAGGTTTCCTGAGCCTTCAAAATGGTCTCTCAGTTTGGTTCACTAGGCTACACAATCATGGGGAAGACTGCTGATCTGACAGTTGTCCAGAAGACAATCATTGACACCCTTCACAAGGAGGGTAAGCCACAAACATTCATTGCCAAAGAAGCTGGCTGTTCACAGAGTGCTGTATCCAAGCATGTTAACAGAAAGTTGAGTGGAAGGAAAAAGTGTGGAAGAAAAAGATGCACAACCAACCGAGAGAACTGCAGCCTTATGAGGATTGTCAAGAAAAATCGATTCAAGAATTTGGGTGAACTTCACAAGGAATGGACTGAGGCTGGGGTCAAGGCATCAAGAGCCACCACACAAAGACGTGTCAAGGAATTTGGCTACAGTTGTCGTATTCCTCTTGTTAAGCCACTCCTGAACCACAGACAACATCAGAGGCGTCTTACCTGGGCTAAGGAGAAGAAGAACTGGACTGTTGCCCAGTGGTCCAAAGTCCTCTTTTCAGATGAGAGCAAGTTTTGTATTTCATTTGGAAACCAAGGTCCTAGAGTCTGGAGGAAGGGTGGAGAAGCTCATAGCCCAAGTTGCTTGAAGTCCAGTGTTAAGTTTCCACAGTCTGTGATGATTTGGGGTGCAATGTCATCTGCTGGTGTTGGTCCATTGTGTTTTTTGAAAACCAAAGTCACTGCACCCGTTTACCAAGAAATTTTGGAGCACTTCATGCTTCCTTCTGCTGACCAGCTTTTTAAAGATGCTGAATTCATTTTCCAGCAGGATTTGGCCCATACTGCCAAAAGCACCAAAAGTTGGTTAAATGACCATGGTGTTGGTGTGCTTGACTGGCCAGCAAACTCACCAGATCTGAACCCCATAGAGAATCTATGGGGTATTGTCAAGAGGAAAATGAGAAACAAGAGACCAAAAATTGCAGATGAGCTGAAGGCCACTGTCAAAGAAACCTGGGCTTCCATACCACCTCAGCAGTGCCACAAACTGGTCATCTCCATGCCAAGCCGAATTGAGGCAGTAATTAAAGCAAAAGGAGCCCCTACCAAGTATTGAGTACATATATAGTAAATGAACATACTTTCCAGAAGGCCAACAATTCACTAAAAAAATTTTTTTATTGGTCTTATGAAGTATTCTAATTTGTTGAGATGAATTGGTGGGTTTTTGTTAAATGTGAGCCAAAATCATCACAATTAAAAGAACCAAAGACTTAAACTACTTCAGTCTGTGCGCACTGAATTTATTTAATACATGAGTTTCACAATTTGAGTTGAATTACTGAAATAAATGAACTTTTCCACGACATTCTAATTTATTGAGATGCACCTGTATATGTGTGTGTGTGTGTGTGTGTGTGTGTGTTTTATAAACAAAGTATTTCAATGACTTTCATTTCAATATTAAGTATTTTAATATTGTTTTTAGATATCACACACACCAATTAATTAATATATTCAAAATAGTGAATGTATTCTGAATATTCAATATATCCCTCATCCTTAACTCTGAATGCAGTGGATACAAAGCCCACTTGTATGAAATCTTGTATTGTTTTTTTTTCTGGTTGCATTGGGATCTGGGGGTGTATATGACAGAAAGGATCAAAACATTTCCCCCCAAGCAAACAGGCTCAGCTGACGGGAACGCAGTCAAACTTTTACTCTCTCTATGATGAAAACATGGCCGCCCCTGTTCGTTCACCCCTCCCGTTATTAATGAGTGAAGCGCTGTGGAACGCACTGGCCTGTGAACACTCGTCCACATCACAGCCCTGATACATCAGAACACTTCAAACAGCACAATCCACAATTAACTGACAAGAGCTGGCAATTAGTACGGAGCACAGCAACCCGCATATGCAATCTCAGCAGCAGCGGGAACAAGGACCGGTCCCTCAGAGAGGCCAACACGTGTTGTGTTGCTACTTGTTAAGCTAGGACAGTTTCATAGCTTTTGTAAATCACAGCCAGAATGCAACGAAGAGCAAAATAGCACTGCACTGAGGAGAAAAATGCAGGGTTTCTTTCTGCATCTCTACATTAAACAAATGGTGCAAATATGATATGAAACAGAAAAAGCCCACGGCATTCAGTCAGCACTAGTTGCATCCATTAGAGTGAAATGCACTTAAACATAATTAGAAAAAAAATCAAATATCCGAACTGTCCTTACTCCGACCTCGTGGAAAGTTTACTTGAGATCATAAATTCCAATCAAACGCTTTATAGGACACTCGATAGTTTGATGTTTATAATTCATTACTCAGCTTATTTTAAAACAAGGCTGCCAACACCCTACTGCTGTAGGACAAATAAAAGCAAGGATGTATTTTTTAATATTCCATAGATGAATCTGAATGAATTTACAGGGGCCTGAATTTGTCCTCATTGGTTTAATAGGGAAATAAGATTGCAAAGAAAATATTCCATGCTAGTTAAAACAATAATTCACCCCAAAAGAAAAAATTAATTCTGTCTTATTTACTCAACCTTTTGTCGTTTCAGACTTTTTTTTTTCTTTCTGTGGAACAGATTTTTCATGCATGGGGACTGAAGCATCCAAGCTTCCAAAGAACCATAAAATAATCATATAAGCCGCATATATGACTCATGCATGATTTTCCACATCTTTCAAAGTTATACAATGTCTTTGTGTGAGTAACAGACTGATATTTAAATTGTTAGTCACTGATATTCAAGAACCTATTAAGTCTGATTCATAAATGAAGCTTTCAGGCTGGTTTTGTGAACTGGATCAACCGATTTACTGGACAGAACTGACTTTTATGTCTTTTGACAATGTTTGAAGCTTGAAAACTGTAGTTCCTATTGATGGTACTTGCATGGAAAAGAGCTTTATACAATACAGAAGCTTCAGATTAAATAAAAAGAAAGACAAACAGATTTTGAATGACATGAGGATAAGTAAATGATGACAAATAATGCCTACTGTACATTGCACACACACAATGATAAGGTGGATAATCACATGAAGTGTGTTACAATATGTGTGCAGGTTTAAGATTTGTCACAACAAAGGCCCTGTCTTCAAATATCCCTGATGGATCAGCATTCTGTGTAATCACTCCATTACCATTCCACAAAAAGACACATGCTGGGACACGGGTCATATTGCACTCCCAAAATGAAGAAATATATGTCTGTCAGCAGGGGAAAACACCAGCCTTCTGCATTAACCAGCATCTGACCTCTACAAGACCTGTCTGGAGAAGGGCTGCCAGACACGTGCATATGATCGGTTATTGATATTTCATTCTCAATAGCAGACTGGCAGGTGGAGAATTGCTTTAAGATATTGTTTTTATATTTAGTATACTTACTCCAGAGATATTCGGGCTGAAATAACCAAGATGTAGGGAACCTTTTTCTTTCTTTCTTTTTCTCTTTTTCTTTCTTTCTTTCTTTCTTTCTAAACATTTCTTTGATTTCAGACTCTTTTCTTCTCTGAGATTAAAAAAAAATATATATTTAATATTAAAATATTTAAAAAATAATTAGTTTTTCCAAATTTCTTTCTGATTTTTGCTGAATTTCCAAGCTACTTTTTTTACATCTACAGTAATTGCACTTTGCAGTGAAACCATATGACAGTGTTGCATAAAGAAAGAGTCAAGTTTAGGTCAGTATTCACTGAAAATCTTGTGCTTTTCAATGCATTTGCTTTTATGAACATTCAAATATGGTGCATTAAAAACAAGACATGATCTTAAGAATATAGGATTTAAACTGAGTTTTTCCCTTCTCAGATTATTGTTGTATGAAAATTTAGAATACAATGCACAAAATAAAATAAATTTCTGCAAAACAAAAAGTGTTTGAAATGATATGAATTATTCATATCTGCATCTTACTCAAAAGTAATAGTTTATGGATCTTAACTTGAACCTAAATCCCTTTGGTTACCAGTCCAAATCTTTAAGCTACTCCGCCAACGAAACTTGACTTAAATCATTTAAAGTGCTCTCAATGGTATATAATCCAAGCAATACTTCCCAGAAAAGGATGGATTCTTAGGGATGTACACACACATGTGCAAAGACAGGTGCACACACACCCACAGACCAACAATAAGCTTGTAATCGCACACACAATGCATGTGGTCTATTTCTGACAGTTAATATGAACAGATGTGGGCCCCCCTCCTCTCTCTCACACCTTATATACACAACACCATTTTTTCCCAGCACCTGGTGAGCTGTTCCAGATTGTGTGCGTAAGCTGTGATTGAGGCGGATTTCTAAAAGAGGAGGGAATAGGAGTCATTCCAAAGTTTAATCAAAGAAAAAGAGTGTCTTCATAGAGTTGACTACCCTCCTAAACATCTGGGCCCCTGTACGGCTCCCAACAGCACGCCTACAGTTTCATCTGTGAGCCGAAACTCTCCACGGTCTGGGTCCTCCATATGAGACAGTATAAACAGATGAATTAAGAACAGAGAAAAGAAAAGGGAAAGACAAGGAAATGAGACCGAGGCGAGTGGGGAGAAATGCAAGGGATTATGGGAGAGTGAGAGAGACAGAGCGAAAGAAAGACAACAAAAGCGAGAGAGAATGAAAGAGAGGCTGAGAGGAGAATGTGTGTGTGCAGAATAGCAGAGCTTGTTTAATTCATCAAATCTGGCTTCATAGAGAGTTGTAGATTTAAACTTTAATGAAAGAACCCTAAAGTCCTGATGTAATAAGATGAAGAGAGCGGGAAAATAAAACAGGGAACTCAGTGAAAGAACTTGGCAAAGACTGGAGAGAAACAACTCCTGTCTATGTCATTAATGTGAGCTCTGCGCACATGCTTAAAATTCACTAAAAATTAATTGTACTCCCTGATAATGCCAATTATTTGCATGCACTGTCTGCATTTTAGTGGCTGGTTTACTGAAGGAATTATGTAAATCAGGTAACACCACAAAATCTGTGTGAACAATTTTAGCTTCATCTATCTACTTATCTGTCCATCCATCCATCCATCGATTTGTCCATCTATGTGTGCATTTATGTATGTATGTATGCATGCATCTGTCTATCTATCTATCCATCCATCCATCTATTCATCCGTCCTTCCCTCCTTCCCTCTTTCCATCTGTGTCCATCATACCGCTATCCATCTGTCCATCCATCCATCCATCTGACCATTTAGCTATCTATCCATCCATCCATCCATCCATTCATCCATCCATCCATTTATATGACCATTTATCTATCCGTCCAGCCATCCATCCATTTCTCCATCCACCCAGCCATCCATCTATCTGACCCATCTATCCATCCATCTATCAAGCCACTCATCCATCCATCCATCCATCCATCCAGCTGCATTAAAGTGGGGTGTATTTATTCTGAAAAGAATGACATTGGCAACTCAAATGCTCAAGGTAAATTAGTTAAACAACACTGTTAGCAGTTTGCGAAGGCTCAGGTTTTTGCATTGCAGCACTATTCACAAAAGTGGCTCAACTGTTTAGTCATTTCACCCCACAGTCTGTGTCTCTGTGGTTACCCGCTCATCCTGTTTCAGTCATTGTTATGAGTTCAATGTGTCAGCAGAACATGCTCGCCTGCTGTGACCGGGGAACTCATCACTATGTGTGTGTGTTTTAAGCCAACATGCTTGTGATGGAGGCAGTATGCAAACAAGCATTCACACAGTTTTATCTGCGTCTCTGCTTATCACTCTGTTTGGGGATTGTGGTGCATTGGAATGCATTTGTAAATGTGTGCATTGTCAGTTTTGCACATATTCAATCTGACCTCCAAATGATTTTGTCCATTACTTGGGCGCAATACAGACAACAACCCACATATTCTTGATGAATTACTTTCTCTATTGGAGTTTTCAGTGTTATTACAGTTTACTGAAAAAGAGTTTTTAGTGTTTTTTTAGCAATATAACCTGCCATTGTTTTTTTATTTTTAAACAAGGGGGACTGGGGAAAGTTTTGTCAACACCTGTATAGACACAAAATGTGTTAAAGTCTTAACATGCCCCCAACAATAGGGTTTGTATGGGGTAAGTTGTCACAATGGAACCCACCATTTATCAGCCTATTGTAGACACTTTATCAAAATTTAACTGTATACCAATTATAAAATTATAAAAACCTCAAAACCTTTAAGTTAAGGTTACTGACACATAGGCCTTGTGACAAGACTCATTTTTCAACATTTCCCATCCCTCCATTTCCCTGCCACTCTGCATTCATTAGTTTGTTTAATTTAGCAGCTGTCCTTAACATTTTCCACGCAGTACCCAGGCCTGTAATGATGTACAGGTTGCACCATCTGTGTGTCAGAGCCCCTGTGCGGCTATGCTTCTCTGTGACTCATTGCTCTGCGCCATCACTGTTGGCGCTGTCGTACGCATCATCATTCTGCGCCGAGGCCGGCATGCCAGGACTCCGCCGCATGCCAGCATCCCATACTCCGACCATCATTTATTTGGCACCAGGCAATTAGAGGACCCAAAAGCCTCAGCGTGGGGTAGGACTAGGTCTCCCTTTTTAATCACCCTTCTTAATTACTTTCTCTGTTCCATGTCACGAGCCAGCATCTGTAGCTGCTGCATTAAAATTTTGCGGCCGGTTGCGAGCAGACTTGTACACAATGGTACGAGCGCAGAAAGAGTTGGGTTCCGGTCCGAAAACATTACAAGGTTGTCCCATGAGGGACCAATCCATCAAAGTGATTTTTCTTTCCGCCTCCACTCCAGCCCTCTTCTCCTTTGCAACGTAGTCATTTTCTTCTCACTGGTAGTGACATTGATTCATAAAGTACTCTGCTGCAGGTGCCAAGGCGCGCCAGAGTTTTGGTAGTGTCGTTGAGTTTGAGTGTGCAAGCTCGTGAGAGTGGGGCTCTCTCTATCTTCTCTGCTGGAGCCAATAGCATTTAGCCGTCTAGTATCAACAGGGGATGTGTCATATCACGAGGCCAATAGGTCAAGGCTTGAGGTTTGGAGAGCCATGACCTTGAGCCGCTGTGCTGATGCAGTGAAAGGCTGCTGATGATCCTCCAGCTCTGAGGGGACTTAACCAGGTTCCAAGGGTCTGACAGGAGGACAGGTCCAATCAAAGAATCCAGCTCAGAAGGGCAAGACAGCATAATCCGCTCATAGCTCACTCTGCAGAGAGGGTTATAAAGCTGCAGGACTGACACATGCTTTAGTGCGAATGGCACATGTGGGTAAAGTCGGCACGGATGGAGAAAGACAGTTAGGGTCATGTGACCATGGCTCCACTTTATCAGATTTGGGTAGAGGGGACGTTCGGGAAGGTTATGGCTACTGTGTGATTGATAACCTCTAGGGAGATTCACTGAGATGCAAGTCATGTCGAAATGGATGTATTTACACAACTTTTCACTTGACAGGGCATCTTAAAATGTAAAAATATGCAAATTCAATTGCAAAATGTGATTGTTGTGAATCATTGGTCAGTGATCAACTTCTAATCAATAAAAAAAAAATACTTCTAAAATATCTTAATTTTCTGGAAATGGTAATGCCTTTTTGTCAGGATTTTTTGATTAAAAAAATTCAAAAAGAACATTATTTATTTGAGATTTTTAATCAGTCTAATGCATCTTTGCTGAATAAAAATATTTTTTATCCTTTTTTTTTTAAAAGCTTACCCCAAACTTTTGAAATTGTAGTTTATCGTGATTTCTAAAAAAAAAAAAAAAAAAAAATTAAGCAGCACAACTGTTTTCAACACTGATAATAATAAAAAATGTTTCTTGAGCAAGAAATTAGCATATCAGTATGATTTCTGAGGGGATCACGTGACACTGAAGACTGGAGTAATGATGCTGAAAAATCTGTTTTGTCATCAAAGGAATAAATTAAATTTTAAAATATATTCAAACAGAGCACAATTATTTTAAATTGTAATAATATTTCACAATATTTCTGTTTTTACTGTAGTTTAGATAAATAAAAATAAATTCAAATAAATGCTGCCTTAGTGAGTAAAAGAGACGTTCAAAAACATTCAAAAATATAATCATTCAAAAAAAAAAAAATTTGGATAGTAAATCCTTGCTCAGAAAAATAAAAATAAACAGGATAAATTCTAATGCATGAAAAAAATAAATAACGCTGTATTAAACTTTTATTGTTTTGAAGCTTGAAAATCTTTGACCCACATACAAGTAAATCTTTTAAAAAAACTGCTTGTCAGTTTATAGCTTTACTATTCACAGACTTGTCTGAATCCTCTGTGGCAGCACAAGAGTGATGCAATACATAGACAAAGCTTCAGCTACACACCTAAAGTGCATTTTTGTTCTTCATGATGTGCTAAAAGCATTCTGTATTTGTCAGGATGTGAAAAAGAACGCAATTTGAAATTGCCTAACACATCCACTTTATTCCGGTCAAAATCACTTGAATGCACATCACGCCATAATTACGACTACCCGACTCATAAGTAGAAACCTCCCAGGAGGACTTGAAGGCAGCAGTAGCTCCTCCATGTTTTTAGCACAAATGCTAATGCTGCATATTAATGAACGCTAAGCTAGCGCTCCCCACAGCTGCTGATCTGACTAATAATGGACCTGAGAAATCACCCAGTGTCCACAGAGACTGCGAGTAAAACAAAAGAGAGAGGGGGAAACAGCTAACAGAGGTTGACACATCTGAAGTCCGGAGCTGTTAAATTACTTTCGCATAGGAGGAGGGGTGTAAGCAAAGGGTTGTAAGTGACGAGACCAGAGAAAAAGCGAGAGAGACTGAGTGAGAGAGACATTGTTCTACCATGCGGAAAGGTGAAGAGTGAAAGAGTGCGCAGGAGAGGAGACACAGTTTGCGGTGAACTTCAGAGAAGTCGTTCAAACAGAACACTCCTGATAAGGTCGCTGCCTGTTATTAAATGAACATGATGTGATATTGATAAGTTATCAATAAAACACAAGGCTAGATACCTACTCGCACACAAGAAAGGATCGAGTCCATATCCCGCTCACAAACACACATGCACACACACACACACAAACACGCTGCTGACTGGCTAACCGAGAGGAAGCCCGCGGCAGGAAGTCAGAGCAAAAGAGAAGCTCATTGAGCACAGTCTGGCAGTTTGAACGCACAGCATCAAATGCATACAATCGCAAACAGGCCAGAGCAGAATGAGTTACACGTTCAAGGCCAGAGGAGAGACGACTGGAGGGCGATGGACTGACGTTCACACATTTTCCGAAATTTTTCATAAACTCGCATTTTGGACCTCAGACGAAATCAAAGAGCATAACGCAGAAGTGCATGGTACGTTCTGTGCAGATCACTACCAAACAGCACAAAATGCATTACAAGCGAGTTCAGTGTGAGGAATCGGAGCTCTGTTCCAAAACCTAGTGAGCTGCCTACATAGACATCATTTTTAAACATCACAGGCACACTTCCAACATGAAAGCGCTTCCAATAAAGTAAGCTGTCATCTAAGATGCCTAATCTTGGCCAAATTCTACAGCAATCAATCCCAGAATGCATTGCGACTAGCTCAGTCCAAATATTCATCTAGATGGTGGATGAGTCCAGAGAGCTCTCTGACCTGTAAGAAGCTAATTAAAATGATAAAAATGACTGAGAAAAAAAAATGAGTGCAATTAATGTTCAAAAGTTTGGGGTTGGTGAGACTTTTTTTTTTTAATGTTTTTGAAATAAGTCTCTTATGCTCACAAACACCGCATTTATTAAAAAAACAGTAATATAGTAAAATATTATTACAATAGAAAATTACTTTATTTTACTATACTAGAAACTTTCATTCTTGTTATCATTCTGAAAAATGTTGTGCTGCTTAATATTTTATATATATATATATATGTGTGTGTGTGTGTGTGTGTGTGTGTGTGTATGTATAAAATTGTCTTTAATTTCACTTTTGATCAATTTAATGCATCCTTGCTGAATTAAACTATATGTATTAATTTATTAAAAAAAAAAGTTGAACGGCAGCAGGGATATGATAGTTAACACAAATTAAAATCATAAAAAAATAAATAAATTCATTTTTGTTATATGCAATAAACAAGTTAACGGAAATGAAATAAAATATAAAAATGTAAACTTATTTCATTTCAGCTATTCGCCGAAGCAACATTTCTCATTTTTCTGTAGTTTAACTTGATGTATTAAAATAACTAAAACTGAAATAAAAATCAATAAAAACTACATACATATTGAAACTATCTAATAATCTAATAAAAATAAATCTAATAAATCTAACAAAAATGACAAAATAACAAACTTTAAAATTAAAATGTAAAAATATGCACTAAATATTAATTAAAACTATAATAGTATCTCAATGCTTAAAAATAGGTATATATATATATATATATGCGCTCAGAATTGCCACCTCTGCAGTTGTTATCCATTTCTGTCAGGATGCTTCCTTAGAAGACAGCTGTCTTTTTAGGCAATATAAAGAAAGTCAGGAACAGAGCTCAGAATGTACAACAGTGAAAAAAAAATCATATCATAGAACAACATGGTGCAAAATAGACCATGAAGCAGCATAAAGCAGTGCTCGGGAAGAACGTGGCACAGCAAGGCATAGGAGATGAAGCACAGAACAATCCAAAGTACCACCTCTGAAATAAATGAATAAGTAAGAGACACCCCACACAGAAAAAGAGGACAAAAAGAAGAAACAGAATAAGCCAAGAGCCAGGAGACAGAGAAACGGATGGAGGGAAGAACAAATAGAGCAGGAGGCTTAGATGTCTGCCAAGCTGCCTGGACACACTCTGGACTCATCTCTCCAAGCATCTATCCCTTCACCCCTCCCCTCCTGTGGCCACCAAATCATGATTTAACAAACCCTGCTTCCTCCTGCCGCCCAGCCCTAGATGACACCATCCCAAAACACACAGAGACACACACACACGTAGTGAGTGTATTTAGAGCATGCAAAATCTACTGTCTCTTCAACTCTCCGCCCTGCAAAAGAGAGCGAGAGGGGGACAGGGATAGAACGAAGTACAGCAGGAGAACAGAAGCAAGAGAGATAGGATGACACCGCAAATGTGTGACAGACAGACAGCAAAAGAAATTAAGTGTGGATGGAGGCGATGAGAAAGAACCAGGCAGAGAAACAGGAACAACGACAGGTAAAATAACAGCAACAGAAGAGATGGGAAATGTGTGTTGTTTGCCAAAAAAAAAAAAAAAAAAAAAAATTGCTAATCAATTTCACAATAAATTACAAAGAAATGGCATAATATGATTATTTTTAATTTTTTACTATTTATAGTTTATTATATAAATTTTGTTATATGCATATGTATTGTTTTTATAAAAATATTATGTGTAACAAAATTTAATTCACACTACCATTCAAAATTTTGTAACTATAAATGTCTGTACTGTCACTTTTGATGCTTCCTGCTGAATAAAAGTAATTTATTTGTTTCTTCTAAAAACTTATTTTATTGACCCCAAACTTTTAACAGTAGTGCAATTAAAAAATGATAGTCAATAATGTAATTAGTATAAAAAACAATTATAAACAAAATAAATAATATTAATAATTGATATTTAAAAAATCCATTGTAAAATAGTCTATATGTGCCTGTGGATGCAAATCAAATGAGTTTTTACTACAGTGGCCATTGTGAGCAGCCTATGATCAAATTTCCCTTATTGATTTATTTTTTGCCAGCAGTATTTGAACTATCAACTGATTTGTTGATTTTACCCAGAAAAATAAAAAATAAAACCATAATGAATCCATAATGAAAAAGAAAGAAATTCAACTTTGGATATGGCATTCAAAAGAAGGTCAAAATAAATGAAAAACACTGGGCAAAAATAATATACCGCAATCACAGACACTGCTACTCGGATGAAATGAGATTTCCTCCAGTTTCACAGAGGTGGTGTCACTAAAATAAATAAAGAAATAAACCAGTTCAGGCAGAAATAAAGTCAGACAGGATGACCTCCTCAGGGAAAACTAGTTCTGTCATAACAGGGCTTAATAAAGAAAAAAAAAAAACAAAAAAAACAGTAGCTCAGTTTTACACAATGAAATACCAGTTTAAGCAGCGTAAACCTGAAAATTCTTCGAATCTTGAAAAAAATATGAAAATTTCCAATCGAATAATAGCTTCAAGCATAAATACCACGAAAAAGGGAACCTGAACATACAGGTGAGAAACAGAGCAGAAAGTAGAACGAGTGAGAGAGAGAGAGAGAGAGTGAGAGACATAAAGACAGAGTGAAAGTGTGTCTGAATCCAGCACCCTGGACAGCGCCTATCGATCGGCTCCCAGAACACATCACCACAACTTTCACAGATTGCTATTGAGAAGTGACCTGTAATGCAATTACTGCCCAATGCAGAGCCGAAGTGGCCATCAATAATTAAAAGGCAGCCAAGTCGTGGCCTGCAATTGCGCTTTTATTCCCGCGTCGCTGTTGTTGTTGTGTCTGCTTGCCCCGGCTACCAAACTGTTGCGCCACCGGGTCTTGAATAAGATTTGTGAAAATGCGTCCTTCAATAAAACCAATCACAACGGACAAATGCCCTTCACTGCAAAGTTTATTATTCCGCCAGCACATGGCTCAGACCACAGCGCAGTCGTATTAACCAGCAACAAATCACCACACACAACTGCTGTCTGCTCCACGCCGCTATTATGAGTGAATATGTCAACGTACCTATTGTCTCATCCGCTCTGGGCGGCCGCATAGTGTTTAGACCAGGTCAGTACGACACTGGCTGCAAAGGAAATTTGTTCCCCCCCCCCCCCTTTCCTGGGCCACTGTGCTGTCACAAGCATTTTTCACACTGAATTCTCTTCCGTATTACATAATGTTGTAATCAGTACAGCGGGCCGCCACAGTGGAGGCAGCGAGCTCTACAAGTTGAGAAGAAGAGCATCTATTTTTCACGACGACAGACGAGTATCTGTCAAAACGTCTCTCTCAGCGACGGATTCTCAGGTTTAATCACTGGGAGCTGTGAGTGATTATGTAAGGACTGTGAACTCGCAGGTGATTCTGAGTAAGGTTCTCTTGCAAGAAGGAGGTCAACCGCAGATTCGGAGACAGATGAGGTGAATCACATGAAAATGCGCTCAGGAGACATTTCACTGCAAAATCAAAAGAAAAAAAAAAGAGAGCGTATATTTTGCATAAAGAATATAAAGACCATAAAGATAATTAGAATTGTGACGTGCTCAACTTATAATGCTCAAATTATAAGTGCCTTTGTATTTAAATCTTTGAAACAGACTTTGCAAATATAAATAAATATACACAGTTTTTGTTTGTGTAAAAGGTCTCTTTTGTTCATCAAGGCTGCAAAAATACAGTAATACTGTGAAATATTATTAGCTGATTTGCTGTTCAAGAAACATTTCTTATCATCATCAATGTTAAAAAAATGCTTGGTATTTTTGTGGAAACTGTAATACATTTTTTCAGGATTCTTTGACAAATATCAAATAAAAAAACAATCTTTTGTAACATAAATATCTTTACTGTATATTTTTTGCTGAATTAAAGCATTAATTTATTTCTTAATCAATCCATCAAAATATAAAATATATCTTACATATTTTATATAACATATTTAAAATTAAATCTAGAATTTTAAATAAATGAGTTGGATTGGACAGTGAAGAGAAAGTTTCTAGTAGGCTACATGTGAAATTCATGTGAAAATAACTTTTAAATATAATTCCAGGATGCACCTAAGATTAAATATAAGAACGTTTCTACACATTTTACATTTTAGGTCTCATTCCCACACTTCAATTTTAGTTATTTTTAGTGCTGTCAAGCGATTAATCGTGATTAATCGCATTCATAATAAAAGTTTTTGTTGACAAAATATGTGTGTGTACTGTGTATATTTATTAAGTATATATAAATACACACACGTGCATGTATATATTTAAGAAAGATTTGTTATGTTTATATATTAAATATATTTTTAAATAATATAAATTATATGAATATACATATATGCATGTAAATACATGTAAATATTTTAAAAAATATATACATGCATGTGCATTTATATATACACATAATAAATATACACAGTATGCACACATATATTACGTAAACAAAAACTTTTATTTTGGATGCGATTAATCGTTTGACAGCACTAGTTATTTTATAGTTTTAATGATTTTAATATTACTCTAAACTGTGGAAAACAGTAATAATAAAGTCAAACATTTGACTTGCAGCATAAGACTAACATAGCATGTTTCTGTAAATGAATACAGTAAAATGGAGAGGCCCTGCACATCAGTTTAAAAAACACAACACATCCAAAGGTCTTCACACTTCCTTTTTCCTGTGCCTCTCTCGGGGAACAGGTCTATATTGACCAGTCAGCAGACTTATTGAAAGAGCTGCCACAAAAGTAGGTCGCGCGGTTGGTCAATGGTATGGATTTCTGGGTCTGTAGCATATCTCACACAATCGCCAGAGAGAGAGAGAGAAAGAGAGAGTAAGTAAATGAACAGAAATCAGAGCAAAGAGCCACATCGCCTGCTGCTTCCTCTTCTGTCCTTCTTTCTTTCTTCCCTTCATGCGTTTCAATCCTCCCTTCCATCCCTACTCTATTCCCATTTCATCTCTGCTCCTGGAGGTACGGCTCAGGCTCATATCAGAGATCAGAGCTGGTGTAGGTGTGTGTGTGTGTGTGTGTGTGTGTGTGTGTGTGTGTGTGTACCTTTATGAGTTACAAAATCATTCATTGATCCATGTTGTGCTTGCTTATCTACAGACTGTCAGTATGTACCATTAGGGATCAATGGACAGTACATTTATGTGTTTGAGAGTATGAATGCATGTTTTTAAATACATATTTGTGAGTAGGTGTGTGCATTTTTGTAGATATATGTGCGTGTACGTGGGAGCTGAGGTAGGTTTATCTTTGGATATGTTCAGAATTGAATATTATTTCTGAAAGAAAGTAGCATGCCGTGTGTGTATACAGTGCATACTGTGCCAGTTTTCTGTCGGCATGAGGACCCAAATGATGCAACATTTGCCAGAACGTGCAACCAGAGCACACTGTGTGAAATATTGTATCCCATAATGCAATGCGATCAACTTGACATTCTATTCTGACAAATGAACAAGAACAATATGAACTGAGATCTCTTTTGACTTCATTATTTGATCGGGCTGTCAAAAGTTAAGACATTTTTTTAATCCAAAATGGGATTAGAAATGCAAAATAACTGGATTTATTTATGAGACGATAACTGGATGGCGCTTTCTGAAATAAACATGCATGTAATGAGTTAAAGCAACAACAATATAGCTGTTTGAAATGTTCATACTGATTTGAGTACTACTTTTAAATACTATGCAGTACATACAGTACACTTGTATTTTTTTTTGGAATACTGTATTGAAGCTTTTAATTGTAATTACAATAATTCTCACAATAAAAAAGAGAAAAAAATAGCATTTTATTTTGTGAATACTTTATTGGAGTTTTAACTGTTATTACAATAATTTTTCATAATCAGAAATGGAAAAAAGTAGTATTCTATTTTTTGAATTATTTATTGGAGTTTTTAGCTGTAATGACAATTCTTACAATAAAAATGAAAGAAAATTGGTGTTCTATTTTTGTAATAATTTATTCATTAGATTTTTTTAACTGTAATTACAATAATTCTCACAATAAAAATCTCACAATAAATGTAATTTTTTAAAATTACTTATTAGTTATTAATACGTATCATTCCTTCCTAGACAATCAGGGCAATAAAACACCCACCCACCCACACACACACACACACACACACACACACACGCACACATACACACACACACACCCCCCTACTCTGATCAGTAACAAGAGTCAAATGTCTCTTGTTTATCCAGATTAAAAGTTGATGTAATAATAGCAGTAATAGTAGTAATAATAAAAATAATTATGCAAAAGTAAATAAATAAATATTTACATACATACATACAGATACATCAAATAATATTATTTCATTTTGAACACAGCCATGGTGTGTATCTGTGTATGGCTATGCCACAACGAGCATTACAGCCTGAGTCCCCGGGAAATATTTCTACATGAATATTCATCTGCATGAATGCATATTTGTGAACATTCTGCATTTGTGTGCGTTGCAGTGAGTAATAGCTGCTCCGTTTGTACTCGGGCGTGCGTGTGTATTTAAACGTGAGCGAGAGAGTGGTCGTGGGTGTGTACACACACCCTCCCGCTGATGAGGCCCAGTGCCAGAATCAATAGAGTGTTTCTGAGGCATCATACTGTAGTACGAGAGAGGCCAGAAGAAATTTTAATAAATGCAGTGCTCATGAGAGCCTGGCCTGGCTTGTCATTGCCATCGTCCCCCACAAAAAACAAAAAAACAAAAAAACAAAAAAATAAATAAATAAAACCATCTCCTTCTGTATGTATGAAACAGTATAATAACTGTATCATCTTTTAAACTAGTGAAACTCACAAGACTTTTTAAACATGTTTGTGTTATATTAATTAATACAGATATGCCTTGCTAAAAGTTCTGACACATTTGTACAATACTGTTCAAATGTTTGGGTCAAACACACACACACACACACACACACACGCACACACACACACACACACACACACACACACTAAATCATCATATTAGAATGATATGAGTTATTTTAAATTGCAATATTATTTCACAATATTCCTGTTTTACTGTATTTTTGATCATATGATATCAATAAATGCAGCATTGGGGAGCTTTTGAGATGTTTCAAAAACTTTTTTTTTTAACATTTCATGTTTAACACATGACAAGTACAGCAGTAACAGTCAAAAAGGGACAAAAATGTCATATCTTAAAATAAAAGGAATTCCTTTGCTCTTTTCTATGTATTTCATACTTAAGTTTCTGTTTTGATGTACTATGTGCAAAAAGTTGTTCTGAAATCGTCATAATTACAATTTGATAATCATGATCACATTAACATATGATCACCTCATTTATTTAGAAATAGGGTAAACATACCTATTAAGCTCACCACAATCTACATTGAGACATTTTTAGTGCACAAGATATTATTTTCAGTACAAGAAGTTATGTTAAATTAAAATATTAATCTCTCACACAAAAATACATAATTTTATTTTAAATGACAAAAGCATTTTGATGAAGATATACATCATTAAATGCAAAATATATACATTTGTGTACCCTTTAAGCACACCCCTGTTCCCATTCAGCTCACATCATGTTTTATTAAAAATTCTTGTTTATTTTAAACCACCTTTTTAAAGAATAATTAAAAAAATATTTTATTTGAAGGTACAAAGTCAATCCAAAAAAAGTCTGTAGATTTTTGCTGACATATCGAATAGAAAATCACGTAGTGTATGATGGTCATAGACTCCAATTTTTAGCTTCAGACTATGATTCCATCCAGTCAGAGGAGATCAAACATGTTTGATATTTTTAGCCAATTTTAGAATGCTAAAATATTGTTTTCATTTGTCACATGTTTCTGTGCGAGTTTGATGTGATTGGAAGGAATTTAAAGTCTGGTAGTGTATGATCCTCAGTCGTTTAGTGTATGATGCCCAGTTTTCTTTTGTGACTGTTTACAATACTGTTATACTATTATAAGTCTGTAAGTGTATGACGCCTGGTGTTTTAAAAATCTGTTCACATTTTAAAAGTCGTGTAGTGTATTCCAGCCTTTAGTTGCTTTTTTTTTGGACAGATACGACAGGTTTCTGATGGCTTCTTATTTGTAGAGATGACATGCCTCTTTCATCTTTGGGCATAAAGATTAGTTATGTCTAGATTTTGTCATCTTAAAGCTGAGAAAATAAGTTATTAACCATTTTATAAAGATAAACCTAAAGTGACAACCATCAGTTTATATTTAAAGTCTGTTTTTGAAGTATTTATATAGACGCTCAATGTGGAAAAGCTCAAAGGGGGCACACTGAGCTTAATGGGAGCAGCAACAATTTTTAATAATTTTCATGTAATATTTATAAAAATGACAATATTTTGCAAAATAAATAATCTAGGTCACGTATTACGCTAATACATATTTTATTTTGAACAATTATTATTGAAAATATCTATGAAATTATACTTTTTCTTATTGATGTCACACTGAAGCTGTGTGATTTTCATAGTCGTGTACCCTTTAAGCTCACCTTACAATAATATGAAATCTTTAAAAATTACAGCACTGTAAAACCAAAGACCAGCAATAAACTGTCAATTTATAATATTATGGATGTAAAAACACAAGCCAGTAATGCCTGTGAAGTAATTTATTAGCATAGCACACAATCTTATTCAGCTAGTCAGCTAACTGTGTTCTGTAGCATCTGCGCTGTGTTGCTAAAACTATCTTTTGGATCTAATGTAATTATTTCCCACATCCAAGTTCCAGGTTGTAATATGCAAAAATCTAAACATTAATCTCTTAATTTTACAACAAGTAGTGAAACTTACCCAAAATAAAGGTTTAAACATCTAAAAAATGCACATTTAAAGGGCTACTCTTTTGGTGAAAGTTTTTAGACAGCTTTCAAAATGGCCACCAGACAGTGTGCACGCATGGAGAGCCATATCTCAGTGTTCAATGATCTGACTGACTTGAAATTATAGGAGGTATATAGTAACAAACATATCAATTGATTAAGACATCGAGTAGGATAATAAATAATTTTTTCTTTTTATAATCTGATCTCAAAAATGGAAGTGTGCTTAATGGGTACATGAGCTTAATAGGTACGTTTACCCTAGATATTTAGTTACCAGCAACTTATTGAAAGAAACTAAACCTACATGCTGGGACGGTCAGTCATGACAGGTAATTCACAAGCAAGTCTTAAAGGTACAGTACCCACACTGCTGGTTTAATTGTAAAGGTCAGAAAGGGAAAAAAAAAATAAGTATGAAAATCATATAAAGATAAATTAAGATGTTTTTGGTATGAGGAACCTTGACTACCATTATACAAGGTATAAAAGTATAAGAATACAGCCTGGAAAATGTGAAAAATGATTATATACCTATATGTAATAACCCAGCAAAAAAATATAAGGTATCACACCAGTAGGTAATACACCTTAAACCAAATTACACTTATAAACACTATATTCTGTCCTGCATTACTTTATAGCTGCAATATTGTGATGTCAAATATGGCAGAAATGCTCGATAAGCACAATATAAATGTTCATGTGATTTTAGTCAGTGAGGTGATCCCATACCAAACAAAAGAAAGCTTCACAGAGAGTCAGGCTTTAAGCTAACAGGCGCAAATGTGTTTTTCACCACTCATTTGGAGAGACTCTGCTATTGAGCTGTGATTTTGAAGGTCCAAGTGCAGCCCACTCTCTCTGGCTCCTTCTATCTCTTCCCGACTGGAGCTTGGGAGGCTTCTTGCACTTGACAGAACTTTCTAACATAAAAACCACTTTCCTAAAAACCATCAAGCTGTCAAGTGAAGTGGAAAAATGAGAGAGATTACTGCATAAAGGCTGAGAGGGGGGACAAAGAGAAAGAAAGGAAAAGAAATGGTGGGATGGCTCAAGATTCTCCTGCAGATAAAACACATAAAACGTACCAATGACTTTTCTTCATTTCTTCAGATTTACTTATTCTGCTTTCTCTCTCTCTTTCTTTGTTTACTTAAGCCTTTACTATTCACAATAAAAATGTGTTTATCTTTGAAGTGGCCATGATGGCTCATACTGTACGCATGAAAAATTAAACATCAGATGTTTCCTCTTAGAAAAAAATGAGATAATTTGAAAACAAACTGAGATTTCTGGTTATACTGTAAATATCAAATAAAATAACTCAGATTGTTTCAAGGTTTTTTGCTAATTAAAATTAAATAAATAGATGTTAACTGAAATAAAAAAATACAATAAACTAGCAGTCAAGGCAACTATTCTCATTTTCTAAAATTAACTAAAACTAAACCTGAAATAAAAATATATAGACATATTTTAAAAAAGCTTAAAAATGACAAAAATACACAACAAAATTACTAAAAATGTAAGTAAAATTCAAAATGAAAATAAAAATATCTAATTACTAATAAAAACTATAATAATACCTCTGATACCAAAATTATACCGAATTAAAAAAAAAGACCCCAGTAATCTCCAATGTTTCTAAATAGGTCTCAACAAATGTCTATGCTCAGATCTGTCAAGACAATTGTAAGATTTCTCCAACATTTCTCATCAAATTCTTCCAAACCCAAATCATCTCAGATATAGTATCAATATTCATTTTACAGCTCTAATCCCTCATTTTTAAAAATATAATTCTCTTCAGAAATTATAGGAGAAACATCCAAGACAAAGACTAAAATGAAACCCAACCAAGAACTCTATTAAGTCTCCTGAGCTCTGAATGAGCAACCCGAGTGATAAAACGTTCCTCTGGGTAATTAGTATTCTTATGAAACATTTGTGATAGGCAGAGCCTTCGATTGAATTCATTTGCAGCTGCTGCGTTTGCATTTCTTGCGAATAGATGTGCTCATAATAAGACGATCAAGGGTTTTTCTTATTACAGTCAACATCTAACATGATGACTTACACGTTTATGTGAGGGAAAAAATAAAAAATAAAAAAAATAAGAGCAAAACGTGTATGGCTGTGTGAGCGTTTTTACCGAGTGAATATTCTCTGCACTAAAGAAAGGAACTCCAGCAAAGTGACTCCCCCTGTATTCAACATCTATGATGTCATAATCACTCGCATCAAAGGCATTCCGTTCGCCACGGCAACTGTCATTCTCCCTGGAGGCGTCATTAAAATAGAACACACCAAACTGAGCTGAGCAAGAGCTAACGGAGCAACTTCAAAACACACACGCACACACACTACAACCAAACAATGTTAGAGCGGAGTAGCAAGTTTGTACTAACCCAAAGAGGAGTGACGAAGTAATACACACACACACATACCCGCAGACATTCATACGGCATGCTCGCGCACACACACACACACACACACACACACACACACATGCTCAGAGACACTAAAAGACACTATAAATAGGACAGCTCTAATGTGGTGCTGTGTAGTTCTTGCCCTTGGGTACAAGGCTCTTCCAGAGAGAAAGAGAGAGGGAGAGATGGAGAGGAAAAGGAAGGAAGAGTACGAGAAGCGAGTGAACACGATTGAAAACAGAGCCAAAAAAGAAGAGTTAGTGCTTTTTGAGGGCTAACTTTTTGGCAAAAAATAAATACATAAATAAACCTACATAAAATGTGCTTAAAATTTAAAATGCATTAAATGTAAATTTGGGTAGTTGACACAATGCATGCACTATTTTTTTTTTTTATTTACTGTATGTGTCTAAATATAAATATATACACACACAACCATTCAAACGTGGCAAAAGTTTGGGGTCTGCAAGATTTTTTTTTTAATCAGTATATTGTGAAATATTATTGCTATTTAAAATTTTATATTGTAGTACTTTTTAAAATGTAATTTATTTTTATGATGGCAAATCAGAATTTTCAGCATCATTACGCTAGTCTTCAGTGTCACATGATACTTCAGAAATGATTTTAATATGATGATTTGGAGCTCCAGAAATTTTATTTACTATTATAAATGTTGAAAATAGATGTTCTGCTTAATATTTTTTTGTGCAAACAATGGCACATTATTATTATTATTCTAGAAATCATTTGTAGCATTTTAAATGTCTTTACTGCCACTTTATATATATATATATATATATATATATATATATATATATATATATATATATAAATTATATATTTACATTCATAGCTCATGCATTATT
>CM077258.1:7415000-7455000 GCA_039654775.1 Spinibarbus caldwelli
TCAACTTAATCAAAAATCCCTCTGGGATGGGAACTGAGTGGAATAACCACTGAACAAAAGCTGAAACGATTAGCGTCGCATCTGTACATGAAGTAAGCAAATTTGAATATGCAAAACCATGTTAATGGATGCTAATGTTTATGCTAATCCTGCATTAATATTAAAAAAATGCTAATATATTAATATGCTGAGTAAACATGATAATCTGGTGCTGACATTTCTGCCTGCATGCTAATAGTGTCACAAACGACGATAAGATGAAATAGCTGATTGCCAACTAAAATGGAAAATTAAAACATTAATTTATTTTCAAACAAACCCTTGTTGCAGCAAGATGCTAATCTTTTCTTTTTAATAATCGAAAAAAAAAAAAAGAATAACAAACCATTTGGGTGATGAAAGAAATCCAACCCTTACAAAAATCAGCCATGTTAAAGTAATAATTCACCCAGAAAAATGAATTTGCAGAAAAATTTTACTCACTCTAAGGCCATCCAACAAGTAGATGAGTTTGTTTCTTCATCTGAAAAGATTTAGAGAAATGTATCATTACATAACTTGCTAACCAATGGATCCTCTGCATGCAGTGAATGGGTGCCGTCAGAATGAGAGTCCAAATAGCTGATAAAAACATCACAATAATCCACACGACCCAACTCTATCAACATCTTGTGAAGCGAAAAGACATTTTCAACTTTAAACTGTTGTTTTCAACTAAAATATGAATCCTCTATTCATAATATTGCTTTCTTCAGTGAAAAAGTTCTCCTTTATAAATCAGGAGAGGAATATGCAAGATAAAGCACTTTTTACTTATGAAAACCAAAACAGTTCAAATCAATCAAACAGGCCTAATCAAATACATTTGCAAATTTTGATGTAAGAGGACAACAGGGCTTGGAATTTTTCACTGGATGAAGTGGATTATGGATTTTGGTTAAAACTAATAATGGATTTGTTTTTTTTTTTTTTTGTTTTTTTACAAACATGCAGGTTCTCACTTCACAAGATGTTATTTAATGGATGAGTCATATGGATTACTTGTGGATTATTGTGATGTTTTTATCAGGTCTTTGGACTCATTCACTGCAGAGGATCCATTGGAGAGCAAGTGATGTATTGCTAAATTTCTCCAAATCTGTTCTGATAAAAAAACAAACTCATCAACATTTTGGATGACATCAGGATGAGTAAATTTTAATTTTCTGGGTGAACTATTCCTTTAACCACAGCTTCTGCATTTTTTCCTATGACAGTAGTAGTGGCTACTTTAGTAACTATTTTGGTGGATACTAAAAGAAACGCACGACCTCAGGAGCAAGGAAACTAAAGAAAAAGACTGAGAGCAGCAGCAGCGTAGCTTCCTCCCTGCCTCTCCATAAAAGCCCCAGCACCGCAGGGACGCTAAACACACACAAGGGACACACACACTGACGTCCACACACACACACACACACACACACACGGGCCCCCTGAGGCTAGAGCATGAATCAGCAATATTCTTCCCCACTGTCCACTATGTGTGTTTAACCCTGGCCAGGTTGGGTGAGCGCATGTACGCTTGCGTATGTGTGTGTGTGTGCATCGATGTGTGTGTCTCCCGCAGTCCTGCCTGGGTTTTTTAATTAACTCTGACTCATTAGCGTTGGGGAGAGCTCAGTGTGACAGCTTGGCGCGCTCCTCTGAGGGCCTGTCATGTTATAGAACAGGCTAGAGCTCTCATGGGACACTTGTGCATGCTTCCCTGTCCCACTTGACAAGCACCGGCGCGCACACACACACACACACACACACACAGGCGAACGCACACAAGTATATGGGATGAACGGAAAGATAATGGGGAGCCACTATTTGTTTGCCCTCTAAAAGCAATATTGTTTCTTTCTGTCTGGTCACGACAGCACTTTAAAGACGTCAGAGAGAGAACGTAAGAGAGAAAAGAAAATACAGTACAAAGAGAGCAGAAAAGATGAAATACAAAGGTCAAATGGTAATGGAGGGGTTTCGGACCAAAAGCTGGAGGTTTGTGAAAATAACAGAGGAACGAATTGAGTCTCGGAGGTTTGTCAGTGGTGTGGGTTTCATTTGAACATCAGGGCACGTCTCCAAGCACTCTGGAAAAAAAAAAAAAAACTACAAACAAACAAACAAACAAATAAAAATTACTGTGACTTTGAGAAACTAAAAGCAGTTCTTAGCTGGTTTTGCTTCTAGATTCAGATTTTAAACTGGACTTCAAATGGAAACTAAACATAGAATCAAAATTTAATCTTACAAAAGCAGACACTGAATGCATTTCCAATAAAATACACAAACCCAAGAATACACTGCATTTATCTTTGTTGCAAGTTAAGCTACATTTAATGTAGACCTAGTCCTTATGCTCACCAACGCTGCATTTATTTAATCACATATACAGTAAAAAAGTGTAATATTATTACAATTTACAAAATCTATTTTAATATATTTTAAAATGTAATTTATTCCTGTGATCTGAAAGCTGAATTTTTAGCATCATTACTCCAGTCTTTAGTGTCACGTGATCCTTCAGATATCATTCTAATATGCTGATTTGCTACTCAAGAAACATTCATTATCAATGTTGAAAACAGTTGTGCTGCTTAATCTTTTTTCTTATATTTTCTTATATCTTTGATGACAGTGTAAAAATGCCATATGTATTAATTTTTTCCCCAAAACAACAAAAAGCAACGTTTAAACATTAGTGTAGAAAATCGAGTAGTAAGTGTCATACCAAGTCATGAATCTGCACCGAAATATACACATTTCATACTGAATTTGATAAAACGAGAAAATCATGACTGAGAATACAATCCACTTCCTCTCAATCTAACTCCATGGATGTAAAACATGCATGCTGTGAAAATCGCAGCACAAGGGAGAAGAAAGGATGAAGGAAAGCTGGAGAAAGGGAAGTAGAGAGAAGATAAGATCACCAGAATTCTGTGAACACTATCCACTAGTGTCCTACACTAGCGTCTTATCTCTCCTTCTGCAGACACCCTTAAGCAACACACACACACACACACACACACACACACACACACACACACACACACACACACACACACACACACACACACACACACACACACACACAAGCAGGAGATACATACTGAGACTCAAAATAAATAAGCAGGAAGAATGATAGCAAAAGAATTAAATTAATTAATGCTCATGATACAAATCTTCTGGTCGCCAAAGTGTCTTCATTCTACTTTCACTGCCCTCAATGCTATGAAAAGTATTTTCAGATCAGCGATTTAAAAAAAAAAAAAAATGTTTCTACCATTCCTGGGGTTACAAATGCCAAACACAATGTTCTTTCTTCACAAGTGTTCCAGTACACACAGTTTTGACAAAAGACCGCAAGTGCGCATATTTAGGGTTAGTTTATGAAATTGCCTTTCCTACAAAGCCCAACTGTCTGTTATTGGAGAAACAGCCAAATGGCACAAACTGCCTCTCAACATCACATCCCAGTCACCATGGTGATCGCTGACCCTGACACACACTGTCATACTTTGTGATGAGCAATTGCTATAAAACCTAGATTTAATGAAAGAAATACTAGAGCTGGCAAGGTTACAGAAGAATAGTGTTATAGTTTAGATGAGCTTACTGTACAGTAGGTTTTAGTCTGAAGTTGTGTGTAATGAGACGCTGCATCAGAGCCACCATAAACTCTGCTGTGACACTTAGTACATCTTGTTTTTTGTCTCAGGGAATGAGAACCAACACATGCAACACTGTTCTTTCAGTTTGAAGAAGAAAGAAAGAAGGGCTAATCAAAATTCAATATGTAAATACATGCAAAAAAGGGCAATCATACAGCAATTAACTATTAAATCAATACTTAAATTAATACTTTTATTCAGCAATGAAGAATTAAAATCATCAAAAGTGGCAGTAAAATCTTTTATATGCAAAATTTGTCTCTCAGATAAATGTTGTTCTTTTGAACATTTCTATTCATCAAAGCATCACAACTGCTTTCAACACTGATAATAATAAGAAATGTTTCTTGAGCAGCAAATCAGCATATTAAAATGATTTCTGAAGGACCATGTTACACTGAAGACTGGAGTAATGATGCTTAAAATTCAGCTTTCCCATAACAGGAACAACTTAGATTCAGAATGAAATGAAGTATAAAACAAATATTTTAAAACTGTAATAATATTTCACAATATTACTGTTTTTATTGTATTTTGTATTAAATAAATGCAGTCTTGGTGAGCACAAGAGAACATTTTTTCAAAAACATGAAAAAAAAAAAACATCCTACTGACTCCAAATTGCCCTGTGGATGCTAGTGGTTAAAAGCATGTTGGATCAGTACCTCACTAGAACAAAGCCTTCAGGTTTTTATTTCTACAATAGTTTTCGAGAGTAAAGGAGTGTGCAATGGAATAGTGCAGGCATCATTTATAACAATTGGGATTCATGATATGAATAATAAATTATAGCTGCTTCTTCACTTGTTTTTGCTTATTACTGTCATTACTTATACCTGCCACTGCAAATAATCCAATTGATCATCTGGCCAAAAAAACATCCATCTTCAAAAGTTTCTGTGAGGGCAATAACCCAAGACAGTTTTGGCAATAATCACTCATGCACCAAAAACAGCCACCAGACAAAGTAGCGCGCAGCGCACACACACACACACACACACACACACACACACACATACACACGTAAGACGAGACATTTCCAGCTGTGGTTTGTATGTGTTCAAATCAATATGTGCTGATCAAACATTTATTGTTCCAAAAAGTGTGTCCGAGCACTGTCATGTTTGCTCATGTCATTTTAGTCGCTGTGCCTGTCAAGTGTGTCTGCAATAATGCATATCGCTTTCACGGTGGTAGAGACTGAGCAAAGGTACCGAATTCCAAAGTTCCCCCTCCTTCCTTTAACACGAGTATCCCAGTAGACCTTGGGTAATTTGAATAAACTGTCCTCCAAAGGTCTGAGAATTCAAGGTCTCCTGAAAGACTCCAGGACACCTTTGCTCCGCTCCGCTCCGCCTTGCCCTGCCCCCACATCCAAACAACATGTCTTCTTAAAATATTTAATTGGAAGCAGTAAACCCCTGATTAAATAAAAATGCACTTTGAAGACAGCAATATGAGCTCAGAGAGTAATCTGAGAGAGAGAGAGAAAGTGAGAGAGAAAAAGGGAGAGCGAGAGACATCTTCAATTACTGTGCCGAAACCACATCAAGCTCTTTTTTTTTTAATTTTTTTGATTCAATAAAATAGGCCTTAAATATTCAGGAGCTGTTTCTGGGACTAATGAGTCCTCTGCTTGAGTGATATTATTCCAGTGGAATGAAGTGGTAGTGTGAGGGAATATATTTCAGAAGGTCGGTGGATGCATTTCTAATAGGGTTTAATACTAAACCTGGATTCCCTATGCTACTTTCTTACTGGCTACTATCCCTGATGAGAAAGAACCTTGAGATGGCATATGAGCTAAACTCCCTGATGACATGACATATACTACGATCAAAAGTTCTGGGTCAGTAGGCCTTTTTTTTTTTAGGACGAAAAAATGTAATAATTTTATTCAGCAAGGATGCACTAAATTGATCAAAAGTGACAAAAAAGCTTTTAATTTGTTACCAATAAATTCCATTTTAAATAAATGCTTAATTTCTATTCATCAAAGAATCCTCAAAAAATGTATCATGGTTTCCACAAAAACATTGATCGGCACAACTGTTTTCAACACTGATAATAGTAAGAAATGTCTGAGCAGCAAATCAGCAAATCAGCATATTAGAATGATTTCTGAAGGATCACGTGACACTGAAGACTGGAGTAATGATGCGGAAAATTCAGTTTTCCATCACAGGAATAAATTACATTTTAAAATATATTCGAATAGAAAACAGCTATTATAAATTGTAATAAGATTTCACAATATAACTGTTGTACTCTGTTTTCATTAAAAATGCAGCATTTGTGAGCATAAGAGACTTCTTTCAAAAACATTAAAAAAAAAAAAACCCTCACTGAGTAAACTGAAGAGGCAAGACAGGTATAGTGAAATAAACTAAATTAAAAATAAACTAAATTAGGGTAAAGGAACAGGTATAGAAAAATAAAAAAGCAAAAGGTAATGGAAAAGAGAGGGGGAAAGGAAAAGCAAAGAACAACGTAAAGAGACAGGTAAAGGAAAAGAATATTAAAGAAAAAGGAAACAAAGGAAAAGAAATTGAAAATGAAAAGAAAACAGAACAAAATAAATGAAAAGGAAAAAAATTAAGAAAAAAAAAATCAAGGTTAAAAAAAAAAGTCTATTGTCAGTGAATGCATTAACTGGAAATATACTCTAAGGAAAGGTTAAAGGTAAGGAAAAGAAAGTTTGTCAGACAGAAAACTAAAGGAAAGGAAAGGAAAGGAAAGGAAAGGAAAGGAAAGGAAAGGAAAGGAAAGGAAAGGAAAGCTAAGGAGCACAGAGGAATGGAGAAGAGCACTGAACAGAGGACAGGAGAAAATAGGAACGGCTGTAAGTTCTACAAATCTATTGGCGGAGGAAAAAGCCTGGGCTCTAATGTGTTGCATGTGAAGGATTTACTGTGAAGCAGAGCTACTGAATCAATGGTGTAGAAAACGCATCATTAGGACACATTCCCCCCCACTCCATACACTCCCAAAGGACCCGGAGACAGTATGAATACACACACTACAGTATGCAATAAATACAGCTCCACACTCCCTAACACCCAAACAAGCTCATGTGTGTTAACTTGTCTACTCACAGAACCACACACAATGTACAACATACAAAGGGACCATAAACAAACTATTTTCCATCTTCAATACATCCGATACCTATAGTATAAGGCAGGTCTTTTTCTCGCTACTGTCTTCTCTCTCTCTCTCTCTCTCTCTCTCTCTCTCTCTCTGTCACATATACACTTCTTAATTCTACCAAGCCTTTTTGAATTGAATTTACATCACCTTTTGGACAGATAATAGAAAATTCAGCCATGTGGTGTTCAGAAGTGGACAGTCAATTACATCCTGGCTCTGTGGGCTGCACAGAAGTATCAAGGAAAAGCCCGACTGCCAGGCTGTGAAATACAAGAACTGACGGTTGCACTAAAAGAGGGCAGAAAATATCTTTGGCTTACCAAATATACCCCTAGTATTGTTAGAGCAAAGACGTGAGGGAGCATGTTTAATACCGAGAGCTTGTTAGCGAGTCATGCAGGAAGGTGGTAAAGTCAAGGTTTCTAAAATCGTGTTGCCAAGTCACAGGACTAATCAAACCGGTAATGCGGAATTTCGCAGTGGTTTAAAATCAGCCTTCCCACTGGCAGGGTCGGATACATGGGCAATGCTACGAGTGGGCTTCTGGGACTTTAGCCCTGAAAGTTTTCATTCACAGATGTTTTGTCACTAATTAAATTAAATTATCATTTAAAAATGTACTGATTCACATTTTTACGACAGATATTAATAGATTAACATTGAAAGTCAAGGATAAAATAAAGTCTATACACAAAAGTCATTTGAAAAGTAGGAAAAAGTACATGATGAATGCATGATAAAAAGTTTTAATGTTTCTTTTTCTCCTGTGAAAGAGATTTTTAATCTCAGAGAGTCTTTTCTGGTTAAGGGTAGTTCGCTGAAATAAAAAAAAAACACAAAACGTCATTGTGAAAACTACAGATCGTACTTCTGGATTTTTGTAAATCACATTTCTACTGCACAGGGAGCCAACTTTTATTAAAACCTCTCATATAACAAAACACAAATCTTAAATATGTTATTTGTAATAAAATGAACCCTAGTGACATAAGTACCTCAGAGGTCAGGCTCTATAGTCTGAAGATCAGGCTTTTGGGGCGCACCCAAGATCCACCTGCTGGAGCTGAAGCGCAGACAGACTAGAGCGTAGAGACCGTCCCGCCGAAAGCGAGTGAGAGCATGGCAGGGTGACCGGCCTGTCTGTCTGCACCTCTCACCCTCTCGGTGCCGTCCTTGCATTGACACTGGCAGACACAAACAGCTCCTTAATATTCCCCCGCGGTCCCCTTGTCTCATCCCGTCAGTGTCCCGCTGTCCTCCCGGCCGTGTGGACAAAAGGGACGGGACGTTCCCGGCGGAGGACATGAATCATTATGCTTCCTCTTTCCGGGACCGCTCGCATGCCCATTGATTCTACCGACTTAATTGGCTTTATTAGCCAAGACGGGAAGCCGGTGAGGGGCTTCTGCGGCGTCTTCGTCTGCACCCCCCTCCATCCTTCCACCCAGTCCTCCTCAGGAGATACCCTGTGTAATTGTTTTCCCTCTATCTTCTATGTCATTGTCGGATGGGTCCAGGGGGATTATTAGTAACCCTGGGTCCCTCAATAATTCATCCTAAGCTATTTATACACAAATGGAGAGTCCTTTAAACTCTCCCTCAGTGAGCTTATCTACTGTTCAGATGGAAAGGTAGAGCGAGAGGGAGAGAGAGAATCCAAAGAGATTGTAAAGGGTGCAGAGAGCAAGCGAGAAAGCGAGAGAGAGCGATGTGTACCTCTTTTCAGCAGAGACACAATGACCTGTTTCTCCAGTGTTTTCGAGTTTCAAGGTGACGCTGGCGTACTTTCTCCCTTCTCGCCTGCCAACCCGACGAAAGTGCCATCCCGGGAATACGCTCGCTCACACAACACTCATTAATGGCTTCTAATCTGCCAGCTTTTCTACCCATTTAACGCAATTAAGACGTTTACTAAAGCTAACATGGACCGGCAATCAACTCCAAGGACACGCCAAACGCGCATAATAGGATTTGTAAACAGACGACGTTTTATCAAATGCACGCTCGACACCGCTTCCAACGTGAGCACGGCCCAGACAGGAAGTCAGGCTGACTCTCTGCAGGAAACCAAGCATTATGGCTGCTCTCCTAAAATCCGGCACATGCACACAGACGCACGCTGCGAAGGCCCTCGCGGCTGCTTCACGCTGATACCCATGTTCCTCACTCTTTCAAAAAGAGGACAGCTAAGCTGCTCAGGGTGAGGAGGCCCACGGTGGAAAGCGAGCGTTTCTACAATCCTCAAAACTCGTCATATTTATCCGTTTGGCAGAGGAACCCAACGCTATCTTTCTCTCCTTGAATAAGCAGGACTGCAGAGCTTCAATTTCAAGTCTTTTTTGTGAATTTAAAGCCCTCAAGCAGGGCATCCGAGGTAGCGAAGCAGCATGCAACTACACGTGGGCATGACATGGGAATTAAATGAGAGAGTAGTTTGCATAGACTCGATCATTTGCCTACTAAAAACAGCATTTTTAGTCAGTTGTAGTTATCAGTGTCATCAAAGCCCGGGACATTATTACAAAGCCATGATGTTCTGTGGAGAACTATAATGTAGCCTGCTATCTCCAGACAGGTCTAAATATGTCTGAATCGACTGGGGGTCTCAAGGGAAAACAGAGTCAAGAATTGAAACTAATGAAAGACGCTTTACTTAGGAAAGAAACAAAGCAAAAGTACATTGCGTTTATGGCAATTTCTTGATGAAGAGAAGATGAGTCTAATATCTATGCCAAAACAACTGCAAAAATAATATTTCCAAACAGAACCAAAAGTGATTATTATTTAAAGAAATGGTAACGCTTTAGTACAGAGACCAATTCTCACTATTAACTAGAATTCTTATTGCCTATTAATAACATATTGTCTGTTTATTAGTACACATATTCTGCATCTCTAATCCTACCCAATACCTAAACTTAACAATTACCTTATTAACTATTAATAAGCAGCAAATGAGTAGTTTGAGGCAAAAGTAGTAGTTCATGGTTTGTTAATAGCAATTATTTGACCTTAAAAAAATATGACCAAAGAAATTAATTGTAAATTAATTTTCAACTAGAAAGAGATAGAACATTGGATAGAGTGATGGATAGAATGACTGACAGACAGACAGACAGACAGACGATACATAGCTAGATAGCTAGCTAGATAGATGGAATACAGATAGAATGGCAGAATGAAAGCAAGACAGCATGATAGATAGAATGATTGGCAGAACGATGGACGGACGAACAGAATAAAAGACAGAACGAAAGATAGAAAAATAGAATGATAGATAGATAGATAGATAGATAGATAGATAGATAGATAGATAGATAGATAGATAGATAGAGAGGCATAAGAATTTTTTAACGTTAATGCATTTAAAATTCCATTTCTAAAATGCAACTGAAATTCTAAAATTCATTTTTAGAAAAAAGAAAAATTAAAATTCTAAAATATGCCTTCTTCAAAAGTTGTGCATTCAGATTAAATGACCTTTATTTGTTACTTTAATAATAACACTAAAGCAACAAATAAAGATAAATCACAAATATTGCATTATATTACAACAGATGTTTTACAAGTAACATTCTTTTTGGAGGCTATTAAAAATGTTCAGTGGACTTGTGAAATGTCTATTTTATCCATTTAGATGAATGGGAATGCCAAAAGAGTTTCTCCAAGTATTATAGACATCTCTGGACTCGATCTGAACCCTGGAAGAATAAACAAAACAGCTCTTTTTTGAGCACTGCCCTGGTGGACTCCACTGGTAAGGCATCTTGAAAGAGGAAGGATAGGGCAGTAGATTCACTTGAGATTATGATTTAAAACCTCGGCTAATAAGCTTTGCCATGCTGGGAATGGGCTGGTGGGGTGAGGAAAGGGTGATCTCTGGGGCCATTAAATTGCAAATGAGTGATGATGTGCTAGAGAGGCTCCCCCCAGATCACCAGCCACTGCTGCAGACATAAGGGCCCTCTCATACACCTCAGCCAACACCAGACCCAGCTGGGTCCACTGAATGCACAGCCAAAAGCTGCGCAGGGTGTCTAGTCTCCCTACACTTCCTCTTTCCAGTCTATGCTTCAAGCTGAAAGTTATTACCCTGAATGTCATACAAACTCACATTGTATATTCAAAATAAATCCACATCCCCAAAACAAAAAGGGTTTTTAATTAATCAGCTGGCCTGTGAGAATACAACAACAAATGCACACATTCAGAACCGCACTGTCAGATCCGCACGGGTTAAGATGGGTTCATTTTTAGCTCCGGACCGACTACGACCCTGAATTAGAAGGTCGTTCTCTGTCCGAGGCCATGATGGTCACAAAATAGTGCTTAAATCTTTAAAAACGCCACCTATAAATTACTGCAAAGGACAGCGGGGTCAAAGCTTGGCGTGGAAACCGGCCAAGAACCATCAATCTGCGGTGAGGGTGACATCTGTCTCAGGGACTCCCCTGTTCTCGCTTTCTCCCTGCTCACTTTCTCTTTTATCCAGCCCCCCTTTCTCGCCTTCCGTCTTTATCGTGCTCTCTCGTGCTTTCTTGCAAATGAAGGTCCCCCCACTAAACCCAAACATATTAAAATTCATGAGCAAATGTTATGTCGCAGGTATTTCGACGCAGGGGCTTCTAAAGCACCCAGACTTTTTGTGGCATCACTTTCAGTGCAGGTTTAATGCCCATTTTGGGCATGAAATACAGATTTTCTGCTTCGGAAAGTAGGCTCTGCACATTTTTAACTGCCATGGAGACTTTCACCACATGGTTGAAATCCAACCTGCAACTTCCATCTTGAAGATCCTTGAGTTTAGTCCCAGCAGCATTCGTCTGACCCTCTAAAAAACAAGAAAATTATTCATATATTCGCCTAATTCCCAAAACAAACCTTAAAAGACGTCTGCAATTGCTCCAGATCTCACCTCCATTTGAAAAGCAAACTGCATGCAGTTTTAGTTTGTGGGATGAAATATTATTATTATTTTTTATTACAACCACTCTGATGGCAGCAGATGAGCACATTTGAACTGACCCTGAACTCTATAAAATTGAATTTTTTAGTTCCTGATAGACTGAAAAACAACTTTTTTATTTGGGGTTCAGCCATTTTAACCTTAAGATAATAGTTGGCTGCCCACAAATCTTTCAGGTACCGTAGCTTTAAGTATGGCTGGGTGATAAATGATATTGTGATTGCAATAAAATGTATGTCTAATGATGATAAGCTCTGGACATTTTTCCTCAATATGGATTAATCTAACAGTAAATCACATTGAAACTCAAAGGTCTTCACTACAGCCTGACAAAATAAAAGTTTCATTTAACTGTGTAAGAAATTATGACAGAAATATACTACTATTGTACACTAAAATGCACTTCTCAATATTACAATAATAATCTTATTTTTAAGGAAAATAATACAACAAAGACATTCTTTCATCCATGTTTTAATTTATACAGTTATGTTTTGCAGCATATTATTTGACAAATTAATTACTTTGTTGTAAATTGTTATATTTTCAATGGATTACATTTTAAAAGGTTTATTTAATTGTTAAAATTTTATTAAGTTCATTAGACACCATTTTTGATGATAAATTTGTATTAAATTATAAATCACACAATACAGAAAAAATAAAATGGAAAACACACAATGTAGGGAAAAATAAAATGAAAAAGTTATCTTGCTTATTAGTGAACAAACGTTTCCATTCATTCTCAAGTTTCAACAAATAGGTGAAAAGCATTTCCTTCCCCATTAATGATAAATATCCATATCGTGTAATATAGAAAAAAAATGTGATAATATTTCTGGCTGTATCACCCAGCCCTAGCAAAGGCTGTTAAAAAAAAAATGCACAGACAAAAAGGTTCAGTCCGGTTGGTCTTTAAATATCTTAAGCCGAAAGCATTTCAGTCCAATAAATATCATGACATTAAAATCCTATTTACATGCAATAACACTGAGTGGGAAAATCACTAATGAGGATTTATTTGTAACAATGCCTCAATAAAAAAAATCGTAGTCCCCAATGAATAACAAATAGACTGTTTCAGTAGACGTCAAGCTAATTATAATCTCATAATGGTTTAATAGGGGGTTGTTCCAGAGTCATTACATGTTTTTCTTAGGGTACGTGAGCGTCGTCAAATCATTTCTGTATCAAACAACGCTGTGACTCTATAACCACAAGAAAACTAGAAATACACAGCTTACTTTAAATGCTACAGATATACACTTACGCATGTACTGCGTATATGCCGCATGCATAAACATTGCAATCTCCAAGCGCTGGAGTCGACCGGTATCATATCACCATCTCGATCTGCTCTGACTGCAGACGAAGCGTATCCTCCACCCTCATGTATCCCACAATGCCCTCCTGCTTCTCTAGAAACGACTAGTTTCCACACATCCTCTGTTTTATATCAAACCCTGCATGATAAATCTCAACACAGCTCAGCACAAGATGGTACATTAGCATAGGTACGAGATCACATTGTGTCTGCACAGACCTACTCTGTGCAAGTTCTCCAAATAATAAAAAATACAGACGGATGGTTGTTCTGACATGTAGCTCACAAAACACAGCAGTTCTTAATGCACTGTTGCTTCTGTCAAAAAGAAAAGACAAATTATGCTTAATATAGCTAATCTATTTGACTAGGGTAAACATACCTATTAAGCTCATGTACCCATTAAGCACACTTCCATTTTTGAGATCAGATTATAAAGAAAAAATAACTTATTATCCTACTTGATGTCTTAACCAATTGATATGTTTGTTACTGTATACCTCCTATAATTTCAAGTCAATCAGATCATTGAACACTGAGATATGGGTCTCCATGCGTGCAAACTGTCTGGTGGCCATTTTGAAAGCTGTCTAAAAACTTTCACCAAAAGAGGAGCCCCTTAAATGTGCGTTTTTTAAAATGTTTAAGCATTTATTTTGGGTAAGTTTCACTACTTATTGTAAAATTAAGAGATTAATGTTTAGATTTTTGCATATTATAACCTGGAACTTGGATGTACGAAATAATTACATTAGATCTAAAAGATAGTTTTAGCAACACAGCGCAGATGCTACAGAACACAGTTAGCTGACTAGCTGTATAAGATATAATATATAACTTCACAGGCATTACTGGCTTGTACTTTTACATCCATAATATTATAAATTGACAGTTTATTGCTGGTCTGTGGTTTTGCACTGCTGTAATTTTTAAAGATTTCATATTATTGTAAGTTGAGCGTAAAGGGTATACGACTATGAAAATCACACAGCTTCAGTGTGACATCAATAAGAAAAAGTATAATTTCATAGATATTGCTAATAATAGTTGTTCATATTAAAATATGTATGAACTTAATACATGACCTAGACTATTTATTTAGCAAAATCCTGTCATTTTAATAAATATTACATGAAATTTATTAAAAATTGTTGCTGCTCCAATTAAGCTCAGTGTGCTCTCTTTAAGCTCTTCCACACTGAACGTCTATGTAAATACTTCATAAACAGACTTTAAATATTAACTGATGGTTGTCACTTTAAGTTAAGTTAATCGATTTTCTATGGATTCTGTCAACTCAAATCTGCAGACTGTCTCTGACCTTTGCCAACTATAGCATCAACTTCTCCAGACAGTAAATCTGTGGAAAATTGGGGCAAAAATCATGTAGTGTATTCCAGCCATAAGAGACTATAGATAAGTTGACATCCATTTAAAAAGAGGTTTATAATGAGGCTAGTTCCTGTGTTCATCCCCATGAATTAAACGTTTTATTGGTTTGTTTTATTTGATTTTTGAATGTGTTACTTAGCTGAACGTGGACTAGTCTAGATGTTGCAATGTGCTTAGATGATACGTCATTATGAATATATAACTGATCGACTTGAATGCCTTGTTGCTTGATTTTAGTGTTCTGTTTTTTTTTTTTTGTGATTGATTTTGTACCTTCAAAAAATATATATTTTTACAATTATTCTTTAAAAATTTTCCTTAATAAACAAGATTTTTTTAATAAAACATGATGTGAGCTTAATGGGAACAGGGGTGTGCTTAAAGGGTACAAAAATGTACCCATTAAGCACAGCCAGACTGTTTGAATTTAATGATGTATATCTTAATTGAAATGCTTTTGTCATTTAAAATAAAATTAAATATTTATGTGTGAGAGATTAATATTTTTTTATTTTAACATAACTTTTTGTACTGAAACCAATATCTTGTGCACTAAAAATTAATGAGCTTAATAGGTACGTTTACCCTACTCAATATGACAAACAAATGTTGGTTCAATCATGTATAATAAGATGAGAAAATATAATAAATGCAAGCTGAAACCAAATACCAAGATGATTTTAGCTACCACATATGCTTAAATAAATACACACACAGGCTGTTATTTACATGGAAATGGTCGTTGAGTGTTGTATAAAGTAAAGAACCATTACATGCCCGTAACTCTGCCACACTGTGTGCACTCATGCTATCACTGGCCCATGGAATATTGTTTCATCTGTTCATCGCAGGATTTTATTTGAGTTTCTGTGCATGCACTGCAGGATGCAGCAAAAATTTGTTTTGTTTGTTGGACAGATGTTTGTTGGACAGTTTAACAGATGTTTATTTGTGTGGGAATGTGCTCAGGAGTACATCTCCCAGCCAGGCCCACACGTCTGAGAAAAAGATTTTCACAGGACTGGGACAAACATACTTTACAAATTAGAAAAAATTAACAAAAAATAAAATAAATAAATAAATAAAAATAAAAATAAAATAAAATAAAATAAACAAACAAAAATATATATGAATAAAATAAAATTGGGTATCTGTAAAACTAAAATTGGTTTTATTAAAAAATGCCATTAACAAAAGGACATATTGAAAATTACACGATTGTGCTAGATATATATAGGATTTGATTTGATTCCAGGCCTTCTTAAAGAAAATTATACCACTACACAAACACATCAAGCACTCAAGAAGAGATTTTTTTTAATTTGTTTTTCCAAAGAAAAGATGTGACCAGGACAAAATCAAACATACACAAACAAAACAAAACCACACCAAAGAAAACCACACAAAACAAACACACAAACAAACCAAATCAAATCAAATCAAACCAAACAACCAAACCAAAACAAATCAGAAAACCAAACCAAACCAAAATAAACTAAAATAAACTAAAATAAACCAAACCAAAACAAAACAAACCAAAACAAAACAAAACAAAACAAACCAAAACAAAACAAAACAAAACAAAACAAAACAAAACAAAACAAAACAAAACACAAAACAAAGAAGTGCATGTGCACTCCTGCCCTTACATGTTCAAAATCTGGCTAATGTTTTCAGCTACAATTTATACTATTAGCTCCATTCATCACATTTCTGCAGATCTTTCCTTAAAATCAATGATAAAATGCAAAAAAGGCTGTCTAAACCTGCTCACAGCCAAACAACAAACAGCTAGTCTAACAACCATGTTTATTGTCACTTTACAGCTTCAGTGTAGCCCAATTTACAAACCACTATAAAAAGACAGAGGGCTGATTAACAGTACACAGCCCCTTCATTCCTTTCCAAATAGTTTGCTATCTTTTTTTTTTTCTTCTTTGTGCTCGTCTACACCAAAAAGTAATTAAAATGTTGCTTGCTTAAATCAGTCCATACAATGAAAATGATCTAAGCTATTACCTAGGCTTTTGTCTGCTTTTAGTTCTCTAGCTAACCATTCTCTGCACACTCGGCTAATTAATGGAGTTTGAATACAGCATCATTAGACTAACAAATAGGTAACGCTTCATATAATGAGAAAAAAAGAATTTAAAATGATGTAAAGGGCTCAGACAAAAAGAGCACGCTGGTGTATTTTTAACAAGATGGATGCTGCACAGATTCTCAGAACGCATCAGGTACAATGAATTTAAAAAATCATTAAATGTTAAATTACACTGACAATGTGGTTGGTGTTACATTTATATTTTGCTCGCAGAGTAGAAAAGTGAAAACAGTTTCTGGAGGAGAAAATAAGCAATCATGGGTCTAAATAGGTTATTGCCTATAAACGCTATAATACCTGGAGAAAATTTCCATTCACCCTGCATGCTTCCCTCTTTGCTCATGGGCAAACACAGAATTTGAACCAATCACCAAAACTTTCTAGAGCCAAAGTAAATCATGTCAGCTCTGATTAGCTACTGACTGTTCTGAGCTGTGACGTCAAATGCAGCAAACAAGAAAAAAAGCCCATTTCATGCTTTTAAGAGCCTATATAATGAAATCTATATAATCTACTTAAATTGAAAACATTTTTATGATATCATATTTATATGTTTTCAAAAAAGATTAGTCAAAAAATTGGCTGTATTTTGGACACAATGACACCTCTTCCTAGCTTTGCCTAGACAGCAGTGCACATATCACTCCTAAACCTTTTAAATATTTAACACACACACACCACAACAACACTTAGATGATGCAACTAGTTTGAAAACAGAAACTATTAATTTCGCTAGAGTTGTTGTCAGAACACTGCAAGGCTTCAGAGCTTCTTAAATCAAAATTGTGATCCACAGCCAGGGCGAGATAAAACCAGCATGCCTCAGAGGGGGGTGTGGCCTCGGGCTTTTCATCGGCGCAGTTTATATGAAATTACAGCTAAACCTTATAAAACTTTTAAGGCTGAATCCAGTTTAGCCCTGCCTTGATCTTCGAGTCCTGCTATTTAAATATATGAAAACACAACAAGGCCATTACGCTGGACATAAATCTTGTGGGATAAAATTTTAGGAAGCCTGCAAAAGCTGCGCAGCATAGCATATTTGCATAGTTTTCAATTTAGAAACTAAATCGCCTCCGCCAAACGCCATTACTTCCATTTTAAAAGTTCACACGGCCTAAAGCAACACAGCTATGACAGAGAGTTATGGTAGATACAGATGAAATTCATGAGATGAGTGTTCTGGGATTAGCTGTTGCACATAAACAAGTCTCCGTGCGGTCCGACCGACTGAAAGCACTGAGATGAGTTTTAAAATGCCTCGAGGTGTGAGAAAATGGTTACATTTTGGCCCAATTCAGACAGCACAACAGGGTCACACTAGTTAATAAGGGCCACCGAAAGGTTAGGGCTGCCAGACAGGACCTCTATCCTGTAGAACTCCACACCTGCGGCAAACACACACAGCTTTTCCTGTTCCCTCTCTTTCATCGGCAGGTCATCGCTCACCTTGATCAACTATCTTTTCTCTTGATGGCCGACCTCTGTGGCAATCGCCTCAAATAACACTGGACAAAAACACTTCTGCCACCCTCTCGACCATCCGCCTGAAAAATGGGCCTGCTCTCACGGATGCATATTTACATGCATGTTCATACCGCCACTGCTACTTGTATTCAGTGCAGACGTGCCGCATATTGAGAAGGCGACCTACGGACAAGTGGCGACCTCCATGGTAACACGTCAACTCAATTGGTGCGGAAACCGCACTCGAAGTGGGAGCTTGTCGCCTCTTTCTCGACAGGGATGAGCGATCGGAGACTAGAGGCTTGAGAGGATTTGGGATGGGCCGAGGCTCGGAACATCTGCAGATCCAAACGAGCTAGAAAGGAAAAAAAAGAGAAACGCTGTGTGTGCAGATGATGCAACAGCAATGCAATAGTGAGTCCAGGACGCGAGCTGAATTAACACCAAGCCGCAGGAGGAAAAACCCAGCATTTCTTTCTCCGGCAAGGACATCCAATTGTCTTTTGGAAAAATCCTGCCCAGAAACTCAGGTTTAGGTTGCCCAGAAACAGAATGTTCTTCCCCGTTAACACAGTCTCTCGATAACACAACACCCCAATGGAAAACATTCGTACTCTTACATTTTTCAAACAGGGCTTGTTTGGACCCTCGAAACACGACTGTCTAGAAAATAAAAATCACCTTGGACATGGATATTTTGAAGTTAGGAATCTTAATAAACTTAATCTTCACCTCACAAACACAGCTAGCTGTGAGCTGCAGGTAAACAAGACAATGCTAACTGTCCCAACCGCAGACTCTGTGAGCCAGGAGAGACAGTCATTCAATACATAGCGGCAATCTCCCCTACGCTAAAAGGCGTGCAAGGAGAAGACGTTACGGTCCGCAGCATGTTTCCTGTAGCTGCTGGTGACCGGTACAAATGGCCTCTATTAGCTGTGCTGAGTCACGCAGAGCAGCCAAATGAACGTGCTGGAGGACTCAAGAACTCCCCCCAGCTCAGGCCTGCCCCAAGCACCCGCTTTTCTCTTTCACTGTCTACTTCTATTACTCAGTTTAAAAGCAAAGACCATTCCTGCGCTAAACTCTCTGTTAGTCTGTTTTAATCCATCTTTTTGTTTTGTCTCTCCTCTTTCTACCACTCTCTTTTTCAATCCATCACTCTCCTGATTTCCGTCCTTTAGCCAATGTCGTAGTATTTGCCTCTTTCTCACTTTCTCCCAAGGGACAGGAGTCTAAAGACTAGATAACTGATGTACAGAATCATTACTTTGGCCGCTCAGGCATGAGGATGAATGGAGCCCCCTCCGCTCAGTGTCTCATTAGAGTCCACACGTAAAATGCATCATGCTTTATTCAGTCGTCGCTCCAGATGTGTATCCAGCATGGCGAAATCAAATATATGCCCGCATGCCACGTCTGCATATCAAAAACAGAGCACAAAAGTAGACCATATGCATGAAAATAATGACTATCAGAAATAGACGGCGTGAATTCAGCAGCACAGTATGAAAACGCAGCGTCTCCTCCTACGTGCTTCTTTATAGCATCAAACGTGTTCCCTCTCCACCTACACTCATCACAACTTCAAACGCTCACGCTTCTCAACGATGGTCGCTTCTGGTGTTTACCTGCACGATGCTGGATCGTTTTCTAACGATTTTAGAATCTGCTGAAAATGAGAGAGAAACTAAAACTGCACTGCTAGCAATTAAAGATATAGCTCACTCAGAAATTAAAATTGAGTCATTATTTACTCACCTTCATGTCATTTCCAAATCTACTTCACACAAGGGAAACAATGGGATCCAAACAACACTGAAGTTCATTGTGTGTCCATTTCTCTAAATATTTTCCTTTGAGTTCCACAGAAGAAAGAAACTCATACAGGTTTGGAACGACAAGAAGCTGAGTAAATAATGACAGAATTTTCATTTTGTGCCTGGATGTGATCTGGACACGCCATGCTGGCTCGCCAAACCGCCTCAGTCTGTCATGTCAACATCTAACCAATCAGAAATCGTCTTTAGGCGACACCAATATTTGCACTGAAAAGCTCAAGGCTCTGCCATTTCCGTTATCCTAAGACCCCAATAGAGAGCTGCAGACCTGCTCTCAGGACCTCATCTCAGCATGGAGTGTAATGGTAAATCTTGAACGATGTGTGTGGGAGGGTAAGTGAGTGAATAAATGGATGACAAAACCCCTTCTAGCCTGTGAATGGAAAGAGAAATCACATGATTGGGAGAGGAGAGACGGCGGAGACATGCAGCAGGCTGGAGGAGGTGATAACGTGTGAAGAGAGGAAGTGGGTGGAGGTGGAGACGGATGAAGTGCCAAGATGGAGAACTTCCTATAATGATGAAAAACAAGACAATGCGATCATGTTAATGATCAAGGAGGGCAGACAACTGTAGGACTAGAGTATTTATGGAGCTTTAACAAATAATAATTTGTTTTGGAGGCACCGTCAGAAAAAAATAGTTTTAGGGAAAGCTTGGTAGCTTTTAGCTTGTCACTGGTGTAAATCCTTTTAAGTCCTCATGATATCAAAATTGACAATTTTTTTTTAATTGCATATTGCAGTGTTTATTTTAAATGATTTAATTGTGCACACCATAATTTTAAATTAATGTGCCATTAACATTCATTTCCCCTCGCAACGACATGACTCCTCTGATGACGTGTACACTGGCACGAGGACGAGACAACAATCCCTCCAATCCAGCAAGCTGTCACTCTGACGTGAGATCACAGCAATTAGCGAACAATGATCCAATCAATTCTCACTGGACAAAAATAATTCCTGCCCTACCTTTTTTCCCTCATTTTGAGAAGCTGAGATTTACATTAGGAGAGGGGAAAAAAGACGATTACAAATTCTGTTTCATGCCAACTTTAAAGGAACAGTTCAACTAAAAATGAAAATTCTGTAATCATTTACTCACACTCATGTCGTTCCCGACTTTCTTTCTTCTGTGGAACTCAAAAAATCTTTTGGGTCCTTCATTTTATGGAAAAAAAAAACACTGAGACAAAATATCTTCTACATTTGACAGAAGATATAAATGCATACAGTTTTGGCACAACGTGAGGATAAATAAATGATGACAATTTTAATTTTAGGTGAACTTTTCCTTTAAGGGTACACTTTTTAAGGGTATTGGCCCAGTGACAAGCTGTTATAAATGCACTACTTTTTCTGAAAGTGAAGGGAAAGGTCAGTTTTACAAAATGGCATATTAAGTTCTTGAAGCAATGAGAGCTCCAGAGCAGACAGGCCTCAGCGTACTCCAGGGTATGGAGAGAACGGCACTGCTGCCAAAGGGAAATGGATTTTGAGAGACACTGACGCCAGTGCTTATGTAGTGGAGAGGGAGTGAACGAGTACCTCAACTCAGTTATAACATGGAGCCAAGCAGGCCTGACGACCACACTAGTGAACACGGGGCCCTGCAGTGGGGGGATGGGTACAAAGGACCATATATTGCAGGAAGGAGACAGTTCCTAGAATCAGCCGGCACGACTCCCCATAGTTCACGAGCAACATGATTAACCACCGAAAGGGGAGTACTCCAGCGGTGCTATTAATAAAAGATAACCTCCTACCCTCCCCAGACCCGCTTCTCAAAGCCACATTTTTGCTAGGCACATACAGAGGACAGCTTTGTTTACTACAAGAGAGGGACTGCATCCCTGGGGCTGGGGTACGCAGCTCATCCCTCGGCTCCCAGAGCCAGAGGGGTAAATTAGCCACCAATGTGACCCTAAACAATGTCCTCTGGGTTGGGGATCAATTAGACAAGCCTGTGAAATAATGACACCCCTGGGAAAATGTTCCTAGGGAGACCCCCTTTGGACCCCTGGCTGAGGTCTTCAGGAATTGATCTTTCCGAACACACCACAGGTACACAGCTTCAGCAGTAATTACCACACTGCAGGAGCAGACGAGCGCACAAACAAGGCACAGTTGTGGCCGAACCTAACCGGAGACGCGAATTGCTGCGTATGACACCAACTGGCGAGGAGAAGATAAGCAGGAGGTAATTATAGTTCGGCTGCTGTTACCACTAGAACACACCACACTGAAATGCTATTATGCAGACTGTCATCATATATTAATATTTTATTGTGAAGCAATAGAACAGGAACAATCATGACTACACAACCCCAATTAAGAGGTTACTGGACAGGGCCTTTCGGCACAGATCCTATCCTTGCTCATAATGTACTCTTTCATTGTCTTGACGGCTGGCATTTACCTTTAGTTCCTGCACGATCATTCTTAGACAAAAGGCTCAAGAGTTTTTTTCTGTGCACACAACACAATCTCTAAAGAAAGCTAATTTAGGGAAATGTTTACAGAAGCTAGAGTACACACACATTTGTTTTTCTATCATGGTGGGGACTTTCTATTGGCTTCTATCGTTTTAATACAGAGTTAATAACATTTTTCATCTTCACCAAATCTCAGAAAAGCCTGTAGAGCTCAGGCTTTTCTGTCAGCACAATGTAGGCAAAACCTGAACACACACACACACAGAGAAAGAGAGAGAGAGAGAGAGAGAGAGAGAGAAGCCTCAATGGAAAATTTTTGATGGATTTACGAAGCCAGCTGGACCTCAGGACAGCTTCTACAGGATCTTCCACACTACCCTTAACCTTGGGTTAACATCTTTCGCAACACAGTGTAAAGGCCAGTTTTAACCCTGGGTTAAGCACACGTTCTACACTTGCAGTTTTGGAAGGGGGTTACCATTACTTTTAACCCTGGGTTATGCTAGCGACAATGCGTTACACTAACATTAAAGCGTTACGGCGAGTTGTTTAGCAACAGACACCAATCATAACCTGCCTCAGTTCTTACCTTATTAAAAATTAATGCGCTTTGTACAGTCGCTAAAACTTTCACGTGCCTCCACGACTGAGGGGAAACAGTTAAAAAATGTCGAACGGCGTTAAGTAGAATGATGAATAGACGATTTTATTTTGCTCCACATAGCGACTTTTCACACAGATGAACAAGCAGTTATTAAGCGTGTAGTATTTGTCTAACGTTAATATTCAAATAAGAACGTTACAAATGCACACCGTGGAAATCTCAAAACCTGTCTACCCAAAATTAACAACTAAACAAAATAAGATACGTCAATTTCAAGTGTGAAAAACCCACCCCCAGCCTCAAAATAGGCTCGCGTAAAAACCCCGAAGTACCGTTTGCGATCTAACAAAATTCGTTTCGTGTTGGCCACGAAACAATTCTAAATCGATACTAAACTTTCATAGTACGCCAATGAATGAACAATTCCCTATCACATTTCATATGTGACATTTATACATGCATTAAAAACAGCCAGTACATCCAAGCATGTCATCCGATTTTATGATGGAAACGGAGGCAAAGCAAATCAAGACATTCTAGTGACAGGAACCGAGTGCGAAACGTACCTTTGTGCATGCCAGTGAAGCGGTCTTTCAGCACGGTGAGCTCGTAGATCTTGCCAAATTCCTCGAAGAGCGGCCGGAGGTCCTTTTCGTCCAGGTTGCGGGGTATCTGTCCGATGAACAGTTTGATGGCATCGTGGTCCTTCATGGGAATGGTGGCGCAGCTCGCGGGACTGTGCGTGTGGCTTATTCCGTTCACGAGCCCGTTCGTACTGGCCGCTCCTCCGTGCACCGCGGCGTCCACCTGTCCGTTCGTTAAAGTTGCCATGTTCACCGCGAGGACTTTCAGCTGCTACGCCTTCAGAAGTGTTTCAAACGACGGGATGAGACGTCCTACTCTGGTTTTCGCCGAAAATGTACAGATGCAAACACGTACCATTGAACACAAGTCAAATATCAAACGCGTTTGGTCGTCCAGGCGGAGGCGTGTTTCCTTGTACGTGTCCCTTACTACTCAATTCATTCATTCATGTAATAAAAACGAGAGAGAGAGAGAGACAGACAGAGAGCGTTCGCTTTACCTCCGTTCCCCTCGCCCCTGCTTCTAGCTACGCTTTTATTTTTTGCATTGAGAAGTCGGTATGGGTGTCCTCCCGGTTTAAACCGACAGGGCTGTCTCAAACGCGCTCAGTGCAGTGGGGAGGATGAGAAGAAAAAGCAGCTCCCTTTATGTCACACGATGCGCTCTCTCCCCCTCTCATCGTTATACAGGAACATGGTATGTTCCGCCGAAGGAGAGGGACTATAAATAAAGAAAATATCAGATTTACACGGCTCTTTGTGCGCTGCCTTGTGAATGACGCACCTTAGACTTGTACATAGTGGCATGCAATCTGTTTATTTAAAAAAACGTGTATGCATTGTTTTTTTTATTTGTATTTTTTTGTTGTTGTTTTTTTTTCAACGCACTCTAATGCATAATGTTCCCCTAAATTCATTTCTCAGGAAAGCATCAAAGGATTCACCAAAATTCGAGGGGAACTAATGGACAGCGCCAGTGCTGAAACGCTCGGAAAGTGCAAAGACAAAAACAGCCTTATGCATGTGACCTCGCCGGGATAAATCGTTTAAATTTTATCATTATGATTATTTTTTACTTATCATTTAAAGAAATACAAAAATGTGTTTGTATTTAATCGAGGCAACGTCTCTTTTCAAATGCACGAGCTAGAAAGAGGGTTGTGAGCTCCTCCGCGCGGTGTGTACGGGCAGGGAGGTGACTGTGTGTGTGTGTGTGTGTGTTCAGGAATCGGGTAATAAACATACAAATCTGTATCATATAGTTGGTTCAACCTTATGAGAGCAACCTTTAACCCGTTCAGTCCTAGTGTTCATTCCAGCGAGCATCACTTTTATCTGGGTGTTTTGAATGGTTTTGATCATTTGGTGCCATCATAATGCATTTTTAGATTGGACGGATCTAAAAATGAAGGTTGAGCAGGGATCCCCCCCTGCTCAACCTTCTTTTGAATTATGGCAGAAAAAATATGGCACAGTTTGAATGTTTATAACCTTAATATGTCAAAAAACAACAATAATAGCTTCTATATTACAGTTTAAATAAACTGTTTCAGTATATTTTAGTTTTGCCATTTCTTGACACTAAAAATATTTTTCAAAGTACTAAATAAATTTAAATAAGATTATTGAAGTATGTTTTACAAGAAAATACTATTGCGTTTTTTTTTCTAAATATATTTCTATTTTCTAAAATATATTCAAATGGAAAACAGTTATTTTAAATTATAAAAATATTTAACAATATTACAGTTTTTACTGTATTTTTGATCAACTAAATGCAGCCTTGGTGAGCATATAAAAGACATTTGACCCCCATTGTTTATGTGTGTGTAAACACACACACACACACACACACACACACACACAATCTGGATGTTGCTACAGTTTAGAACCAATGCCTATTGTAATGGCCATTACAATATTAAAATCTTATAAAACATTTTTTGACTGATTATTATTTATGGCTGCATTTAGAGTAGAATTAAAGCTTGGCCATATTTTTTACATCCCTGGAACATAATTCAAGAGCAATGGGTCAATAGCTGACAGTTGAAATTTTAAGTACTCTTTGAAAGATTATTTATAGTCACATCTTTTCACTTAGGAGCTCACTTTCATTGTGTCTTTGGATTTCATCATTCAAAAATGCTGTTGTGAATCACTACAGAGGATTTGCTTCAACGATAAACTCTCTTTCGCTGAAGCCAAAAACTAAGTGTCTCTTCAATTTAATAACATAACCCCATCAATGAACCTACCGAGATCTGCTGTTCTTTCTGATCAGGAAAAACAACCCTGATGTAATGAAGACTGACTGAACAGATGTAATGAAGACTGTTTGGAGGTTTGAGTGACGCCTCCAAACATCTAACCTGAGCCCTGAACACCTCTAAAATCCCACTTATCCACGATACGGACTGCTGTTGACAGTCAAAGCGTGTATGCACATGTGCAAACGTTGCATGCAAGCCTCCAATTTCCACACCAGAGCACACAACCACAGCATTTTTCATGCTGACAATGACATACCACTGTCGAGACCAAAGCACCTGCTCATAATGATGGGAAATTGTAGGCTGCTTCAGAGTTCCTGCTGAGCACGAGGCCCACGGAGAACAACAGGCATACATGTGTTCAGCACCGGCACAACGGCAGGTAGGAGCGCTCAAGCGAACTCAAAATGGAGGAAAACAACAAGCCGCTTCAGAGGAGGCCTACTGAATGCTCTGAAAAGCCCATGATGTAGCTGTTCAGAAAAATGATTCTCAATTAGTTTTGCATCAGAACTCAGATTTGGCACTGGATATCAAGTGGCGACCCAACATGATACCACATGTAACCTGTCCATGCAAAACAAAGGTTCTTTGATGGGAACACAAAGAACACAAAGAACCTCCATTGAACCTTTCCATGTTTTTTTTAAAGAAAAGAAAAGAAAAAAAAGAAAAGAAAAGGTTCTTAAAAAAATAATGTTTTTTTTTTCAATGTAATGATACCAGGAAGAAACAGAACTGGGTTTTACAGCAATGACATAGATTTCAGGTTCTTTCTTAAAATAACCTTTATTTATTTATTTTTTCTAAGTGTAACGATCTGTTAAATTTTTGTGCAATAAAAAGATTCCACAGATGTTAAAAGTCCCTCATTGAACCATACATACTAACAAAGAACGATTTGAAAGAATAATAATAATAATAATAATGTATCCTAATTATGCACGATTATTGCATTGTTTTTCACTGTGGTGTTCAAACAGACTTGGACATTTATTTTGGGGTCATGACATAATGGTTAAGAAGCACATTTTGTTATATAAAAATAAAGGTTCTTAAAAAAAAGAAGAAGTAAAAAGAAAAAGACAAAGAACCATTTTCACTGTATTTCACTGCATTCTTGAGTTGGATATATGATTCTTGGGATAAGAAAAAAGCATCAGTGCACCTATATTTTCTAAAATAAAATAATAAATAAAATAAAATAAAATAAAATATAAACATTAAAAAAAGAGAAAAAATAAAAAAGTAGTTTACACTTACGCTTTGCCTGATTGCAAATTCCTTTTTGGTCCTAAGTGCAGCCTTTATTTTTAAGAGTTTACAATAATACAATAAATGCTATGAATTGCATCATGCTATGTTTCTTAGAAGAGCGACTTCTCTTAATTGCATCTTTCCAAGTAAGTAATTTATAGCTCAGCTGCTCTTGTATCTACATTGCATCTCTTATCGTTTCATGTTCTCTGCCAAAAGATCAACTGGGCAAATATTAAAACACAGTATAATCTTGTATGTGTTTGGCCTTAACGATGGGATTTTAAAGCGCTGGATGCGGTCCAAAGCAGCATTAAAAAGGAAACGAAATACACTCCATGGTGCTCTCACCTACTGCACTCAGAGGCTGTAATGGCCCGTTAATGTCATTTCGGACTGTCAGTATAACCCAGCCCAGCTGAGTCAGTCCGCTTTCTTTGGCAGGGCACTGTGCTCGGTTTTGCAAGCATACCCTTGGGGCTGCGCTACCCGAGATCACGCCCAACTTTCCTGTGCCATATTTTTAATACAAGGACGAAATGTGTTAGCACAAATCAATGTAATCATGTTCACTGCGTAGTATTGCAACGATTATATAAGTTATGTTGCCATTATTGTTCCCTATAGTCTTTCTCTTCGCCCCTCTCTCGTCTCTTTTGCTGTTTTCAAGCCGGCCCAAATGAAAAGCGTCTGATGAGCACGTCCATCGTCGTGATAATAATAATCATATGCAATTAGCGTGTAATTTACAGACCGATTGGTCTACAGAGGGAGCACCGTAGGTCGCTGGGAGCACGGTTTGATGAATCTGGAGTGGAACCGGAATGCTCCAATCTAAATTTCAGCAGAGGAGTGGTCTCAAGAGGAGAGTCTCGCATTTTCATCCTAAAATTTGATCTCAGCGGTATGTCTATGTGAATGAGCCTTACAATCAAATGACAATCATACTTATTTTTTTTTCTGTCAAGAAATAAATAATAAATTCAAATGTTATTTTCTTCGACAGCAGGCCTGCTGCTAAAATTATGCACTGTCGTTCCATCCTTCTGCATGGCTGCTGGAACAACAGTAAGCCGCTGTCCATGGTGCTGAAATATCATCACTGAGGCACAACTAGTCAAAACCAGTCAAAAGTTTGGAATAATTAAAAAATTTTTTTAATGAAGTGTCTTTTGCTCACCAAAGAATGCATTTATTTGATCAAAAATACAGTAAAAACTGAAATTCTCCGATATATCAATTTAAAATAACTTGTTTCTACTTGAATACATTGTAAAATGTAAATTATTTCTGTGATGGCAAAACTGAATTTTCAGTAGCTATTACTCCAGTGTCACATGGTCATTCCGAAATCGTTCTAATATGCTGATTTGATGCTCAAGAAACATTTCTCATTATTATCAACGTTGAAACAGTTGTGCTCCTTTATATTTTGTGCAAACTGTGAGACATTACCATTCAAAAGTATGGGGTAAGTTAAAGAAAAATTTTAAATGAAAAATTTCAATAGAAAATAATTTTAAAGTGCAATAATATTTACTGTTTTTTGCTCTAATAAATGCAACCTTGGTAAGCGTTGTGACTTATTTCAAAAACATTAAAAAAGTAATTATTTCAAACTTTTGCCCGATAGTGTATATCAGCTGACCCCTTCTAAAATGGGTTTACTTGAAAGAAATAGCTATAATATTATACTGAAAGTAACAAAAGCCTTTTTTGACACCCTTCACTCTCTGACAATAGAGTGCACTGAAATAACTTGTGCCTTTGGAACATTACTTTGAATCAAATCTTGTTCCGGCGGTGTAATTGTCGAGGAAGGCAAATAAACGAGTGGCAAATGAAATTCTTGCAGGGCAGCTTGCACAAATAGATTGATCATGTGTGCCAGCCGCCGTAAAGTACGTTGAGGTTTTGATATTACCTGTTCTGCATATTAATGTCTCTCCTAACCTGTCCTTCATCCAGGACAAAGTTCTAAATCTCAGAGAGCCTTGAGCCTTGGAGGCGGTTCATCATCTCAGTGTAATTTAGGAGGACGAGCAGGAAAAGGGCAGAGGAGCACAGAACTCCAAAAAAACCTTTGACAGAGTAGCGCTATGGAAAAGACACCGAGTTAGCTACTTTGAAGCTATAAATGTGAAGAAAATTAGTCATGTGACTCCAGTCAAATACAGGCGAATAAAACAACAGACAAGCAAGCATATAAAAGGTGATAATTATCCGATCCACTGAGACTATGGTACATGCCAGTCTGAGAAACTTAACAGAAAGCCACTCTTGAATTTCATAAATTTAACAGCTATGTTGCAGAAAAGGATCTGATTTTACTGATAAGAAAAAAGCTATTTGGATCAATACCAAGGGACACATATATGGAACGAATAAAAGCATGGATTGGTGGAGTTTTTCCCTTTTAATTATTGTTTACTCTAGAGGAGCTGCTTATCGTGAGAGCGGTGAGTTTTTTTGCATCAGAGGGGAGCTGTTGGTTGTTAGTGCAGTATTGAAAACAGATTAGCGCTTTACCACTTGACACAGTTGGGCATTTCTTTCAAACTTAAATCCCTAATCACAACTCTCAGCTGACTCTCAACTCCTCTACCCCATTGTAGAAGAAAATACAGCATTGAAACAACATTATCCCCATTCAGAAGACAAGCTGAGCTCTCTTTGAGAAAAAGGCCAAAATGGCAGTGACCAAAGCTACATCCCCGCATCAGGCAGCAGTGTTTAAAGGACTTCTGTTAAAGTGATACTTCAAAAAATAACAAAAAAATCTGTCATCATTCACTCACACTTTGTCTTTGTGTGATTTTCTTTCTTCCATAACTGATAATATAATATAATATAATATAATGCTGTCAAACGATTAATCACGATTAACCGCATCCAAAATAAGTTTTTCTTTACATAATATATGTGTGTATACTGTGTATATTTATTATGTATCTATAAATACAAACATATGAATGTATACACCACAGGACTGAATTGGAGGGAGGCTATCATCCGGTGTCTGGAGAGTGTCCGTCCGCGATCCAGAACAAAGCTCGACCCAGAGCCCAGCCAAGCATCACCCCGCTGTGCGGAACTGCCCGACCCCCCTGCAGACGGAGAGCCAGAGCCTACCTCGGCCATTGAGCCATCACCATTAGGAGCGACAGAGCTGATGATCGTCCCGGAGCCAGAGCCCCAAGTGTCTGACCAGGTGCGAGAGCCGACAGCACATGCAACGGTGGAAATAGTTGTGGAGATCGCGGGGGCGAAGGAAAGCCCCGCCCACTGCACCACCGCTGAGAGTGAGCGTACACCAGACTCTGATGATTTAATAAACTTCGATGTGGATATATATAGTGATATGCCCTGTCTTCTGCCATCCTTTGAACCTCCTATTTGCCCTGAACTATCTGACTGTATGATAAGGACCACGGAGGTCATTTCCCTGTCCGCTGCGCTCCTGCTATTGGGAGTTGCGATCTGATGTGTGTGGGCAGCACACACCATCCCAGAAAGAGCTGACGCTGACAAATTCCCACCCACCCTCCCTCATGCCTCCTCCTGTCATTCCTGCATCAGCTCTGCCACCGTTGCATCCTGTCAGCCCCTCTGCTCACCCTCAGCCCACCATCTGTGTGGTAGGTGAGCTGGAGGGACGAGGGAGCCTGGTGGAGCTGGTGGACTGAAGGGCCACGGTGGAGACGAGGGAGCTAGGAGCCATGGTAGAGTCAGGGATTTGGAGGCTGGAGGCGGAGACGTGGGATCCTCCAGCCACGACACCGATGGGGACTGGCAGACCCGCGGCTCACCCACCGCACAGATGGTGGGCTGAGGGTCAGTCATCGAGTATCCGCCGCCTCAGGACTCTACTCATCCGGCTGCACCTCGTCCCTCCGTCCCTTCAGCTCTGTCAGGCTCCTCCTTCCCTTCGGCTCCACCTTGATCCTCTGTCGCTCCGGCTCCACTGCGACCTTCTGGATCCCCGCCTCTGCCTCGGTCACCGGAGCCTTCTGCTCCACCTTGGGCCTCCGGATCCTCCCCATCGCCCTGGCTCTGCGGCTCTCCATCTCCGCCTCGGGCTCCACCACCACCTGCTCCGCCACTGTCAGTCGGCCCCTTGGAGTCGTCAGCCGTTCCTCCACCATGGCTCCTCCCTCCGTCGGCTCCACCGTGGGCCGCCATCCTGGCTGGGGTGTGGGTCCCTCCTGGATTCTCCTGCTCCAAGTCCCTCCTGTTTCCATCATGGCTCCTCCCTCCATCGTCTCCTCCCTGGTTCTTTCTGTCTCCTAAATGGCTCCTCCCACTGTCATCACTGCCCTGGTGCGTTCTGCCACAGCGCGAGGTCGCGCCTACCGGGGAGGGGGTGTACTGTCACAATTATGGACTTGAGTTTTGTTTTTTGTGTTTCCTTTTCCTGTTTGCCCTTATTTGGTTTTGTTCCTGTCCTAGTTTAGTTCATTAGGTCATTATCTTGTTTAGTTCATTATCAGTTTACATCCTGCACCTGTGTTGCCCTCATTAGTTGCCTCTTTTAAGCTCACTCCTTTGTTCAATGCGCTGTCGGTTATTGTTTATGTTACTGCTTTTGTGAGATGTGTGTCTTCATCATCTTGAATGACTATTAAATGTTAGAGAAATTATCTTCATCTTCGTGTGCCTTTCCTTGACCTGAGCTCAACAATAAAATATAAGAATATAAATATATTAATGTATATACATGTAAATATTTTCAAAATACTGTATGTGTGTATATTTATATATACATAATAAATATACACAACACACACACATATATTATGCAAATAAAAACTTTTATTTTGGATGCCTTCTTATCATTTGATGGCACTAATATAATATAATGTAATATCTTTCATGAATACAAATTTACATATCTACTACTGTTCAAAATTTTAGGGTAAGATTTCTTATTTAAAATAAATGAATTCTTTTATTCAGCAAAAAAGCATCAAACTGATCAAAAGTGACAGTAATATTTTTATAGTTACAAAATATTCATATTGAAAATTTTACTGTATTTTTGATAAAATAACTGTAGACTTGGTGGATATAAAAAAAAAATAAAAAAAAATTAACATTAACAATAATATATTATATATAAATAATATACCATTAACATTATAATTAATATTATCAATAACATCTAATAGAAAAAATATAATATATAATGATATTATTTATGTTAATGATTTTATTATTATTAATGTTAATAATAATAATGTTATCATTATTAATAATAATAATGATGATAATTATTATTATTAACAATAACAAATTAACATTAAAAACTATATCTATACACATATACAGTGGTGGTCAAAATTCTCAGAACACTTGACATATTTAAGAGGCCATTATTATTATTATTATTATTATTATTATTAATAATAATAACAATCATAATAATAATAATAATAATAATAATAATAATAATAATGTTATTATCATTACTACTACTACTGATTATTATTATTATTATTATTATTATTATTATTATTATTATTAACAACAACAATAAAAAATTTACATGAAAAACTATATATATATATATATATATATATATATATATATATATATATATACATGTACAGTGGTGATGGTCAAAATTAGAACACTTGGCATATTTAAGAGGTTTCAGTTGTTTTTGTTGAATTGGCCATTACAATACCCAAAAAACGAACTATTGTCAGAACTACCTGCGACGGAAGGAACATTGAAAACGATGGACTGGCCCCCTCAAAGTCCAGACCTCAACCCCACTGAGCAAATTTGGGGCGAGTTGGAAAATAAACTGGACAGATCTATTGTACATTCAACGGAAAGCCTCTGGCTTGAGTTGCAGAAGGCACGTGATAACATTAGTGTTGAAGTTCTCAGGAAATATATTGACACTATGCCAGAGAGATGTGCTGCTGTAATTGCTGCAAAAGGTGGACATACCAAATATTAAAGTTAAAAGTGGATAAAAACAGCACGACTCACTTCATCTCATATTTGTTATGCTCAGAGCAACCATCTACATGTTCCATGAATATTATGAAATTAAATCATGTTTTGGAGGCAATAAAAGGTCAATATTTTCAGATCTGTCAGGTGTTCTAACAATTTTGGCCACCATTGTATATAAACATTTAGATATTACATAAATCACCAAATATACAGATAAGAGTATAGAATGAGGGAATTTTCATTTTGGGTGTGCTATCCCTTTAAGAAAATGAATTGAGGATTTGATTGCCTTCGTTTGACTAAAAACACTTTTTTTCTTTCTTTCTTAACACCATACATAAATGCTTCTCATGATGCATACTGATGATTTCCACAACACATGAACTCCTTGTTACTTTATCTCCACAAGGATTAGTCAGAGAGAGAGAGGTTCTCACCTGTATGTGGCTTCTAACTTCTCCTCATGTCAGTCCCATCTCTTTAATCAGTGGTTTGGAATCCTGTGACCTCTGACCCCTCAGCTGTCTCACAGCACCTGTGCCACAGGCAGACGTGTCACCTCGCTGTCATGTCAGCTCCACTCCGCTCTTTACAGTGACTGTGGTGTCTGGGTGTCTGGCCCCACAGAGCCCCTGATTGCTCCCCCGGGAAGGTGTTAGAGAGGTGGGTGAAGCCACCTGCCACTGCCCTACAGCGATGGAAGCGAGTGGAGGGCCTGGGGCTCAGCATGACTGCTGGAAATACAACACATGGTGCTGCCAAAGACCATTCCAATAGGGGGGAGAGAGAAAGAGAAAGAGACGAAATGACTGCACCGTTGCAACGAGTGACAACGTTGGCTCCTTCGAAGTGAAAAACTGTGCCTATGGAGACAGCAAAGTCACTCAGGACCAATTTTCCTTCTGCTAAACCAGGTGCAAGCAATTACATGAAATGATTGGACAATCAGTCAGTCTCAAATACTCAGAAGACACCATAAACATCCTATCATGTGTTTATGTTTCAGGTGCTGTTTCTGGGCAGCAACCACTCCAAAGGGAGAGAAAGGTGACAATGGAAAAAGCGCCGACATGCTTTATGAGGTATTTCTGTGGAAATAGCCAGCCTGTCAGCCGCTACAAGAAAGCATAAACAACCTGTTGTACTTTTTAACTGTTGTATCCTTTAAAAAGACCCAGGGGGAATTTTAAAATACTGCCACTGAGCTAAATTACTTAGAGCCCTATGGGGACCCTTTGTGAGAACCATATACATTTATTTTGTGTAAAGTATGCAACAGAATACACCATTAAAAGGGATTTTAGGATAGAGATGGGACAATATAATCTGTACAGGCGTCGATTAAGTTCAGATGAGTGTCAGCTATGTTATAGGCCCCACCAAGAAACAAATCACATCGGTTTTTCAGTCATAGTATGCATAGTACACTACTACTACAGCTCTCGTCTGCTTTCAAGGCATTTAACAGGTAAAAAAACACTAAAGAAGTGTATCAGTACTTCCAATTTAATATTTTTTTTATTATTATTTTAAGACCAGCATGCCACTTCAATCTCAGCTACAAAATATACTGTGTTCATGCAAATGTGTCAAATTAAAACATGATTCCACTTAATGAACACAAAAATACTGTGCCCAACAGAGTTTGAATTTTGATTTCATTCATGATTATTGTTACTGAAAATTAAAAAATGTAATATCTAATAATTTTATATTTAAATGTATACTGGCGTTAAAAAGTTTGTGCTCTGTAAGACGGTTTAAAACTTTAAAGACTTTAATTTTTTTTTTTTTTTTTTTAAACATTTCAGTTTTAAACAAATGCTGTCCTGTATTCAAAATCCTAAAAAAGTATCATGGTTTTCAAAAAATGTAAAGCAGATTAAATGTTTTTAATGGTGATAAATGAGTCTTGAGCAGTATATTACAATTAAAATTATTTTAAATTCAGCTCATGCCATCACAGGAATAAACTACATTTTAAAGTATATTAAAATAATAATAACAAAACAAAATAACAAAACTGTTCTTTTAAATTGTAATAATATTTCACAATATTACTGTTAACTATATTTTTGATCAAATAAATGCAGCCTTGGTGGGCATATGAGACTTAAAAAAACAGACCCCAAACTTTTCAGGCCCCGACTTTTTTATGCCCCTAGGGCCGGGCTTTGGGCCAATAGGTTGTTTGCAATCACGTGATTCTGATGACGCGCGAAATGCAGCTGGAGGGCAGGAAGAGATTTTTCCCCATAGGAATCAGTAGCAGAAACTCAAAATGCATGTGTTTTTCATTGTTTATGAATGCTTAAATCGGTCAAACCGAGAAAACACAAGGAGTTTTTATCGTGTACGAAAATGTGTTGTTCATAAGGGAGGAAAAGTCAAGAAATTGACTGAAAAACACAGGAAAAAGTGGCTTGTAAACCTGCGTCTGCGGTCGGGAGGAGCCGAGTTGGATAATGCTCGTGTGCGCAAATGGTTAATATAAGATATAATAATATATTATGATATTAATAAAGACATATATAAATAGATACGAGGTGACACAGTCCGAATTCACTCAATGCTAAACGCCACACGTAGACACGATGTAAATAAGATATTATTTGCAGTTCAGAGAGCTTCACTGATTATAAAGGAACCGTGAGATTGCGATAAATTGAAGTGAGTGACAGCTTTTTAGTGATTACATGGACGAGCTATTTGCTCATTTTCTAGGCGGGATTCACTTTCGAAATAAATTGTTTGCAATCAGGATAAGTTGCTTAACCTATATCCACCACCTCAATGGCATGCAAGTATTTCAATTTAGTTTAAAAATCGCTCCTCTTTATAACATAAGGATCACGTAACATGTTGTGTTTTTCTGTTTACTTTCTCTTGTTATAGCGCCTAAACCAGTACAGTACGGACATTCCTCTATCTCATCCATTCTTTTTTCTGTGACTCCTGACACTTTGCTGTATACAGGGTTTGTGTACGTGGGTCCTGTTAGCAGCACGTAAAGCAAAACTTTTATTCAGCCTAGAAAGCGAGCAAATAGCGCTTCTACATAATTATTAAAAAGATGTCACTCACTTCAATTTATTGCAATCTCACAATGTTCCGTTATAATCAACGAAGCTCTCTGAACTGCAAATAATATCTTATTTACATCGTGTTTACGTGTGGCATTTAGCATTGAGTGAATTCTGACTGCCTCACCCTGAATGCTTGAGAGATGGCAGACCTGGATTATCTATTTACATCTGCATTAATATCTTATTATATTATTATTAGCCTATATCTTAACCATTTGCACACACGAGTATTAATCTGACTCGGCTCCTCCCGACCGCAGACGCAGGTTTACAAGCCACTTTTTCCTACGTTTTTCAGTCAATTTCTTGACTTTTCCTCCCTTATGAGCAACACATTTTCGTACATGATAAAAACTCCTTATGTTTTCTCGGTTTGACCGATTTGAGCATTCATAAACAACGCAAAACATAGGCATCTTGAGTTTCTGCTACTGATTCCTATGGAGAAAAATCTCTTCCTGCCCTCCAGCTGCATTTCGCGCCACAGCAATGACGTCATGTGCAAACAACCTATTTTCACGTCATAGTTCAGACGCGGGACGGGCATCGGGGCTGTTTTAGGCTTCTCCTTATTATTTATATTTTAGACATCCATCAATTATGGTGATGAAAAAAAATTGCCACGCTGGTGGAAACAACACGAGACCGTGCTACCACGACTGTCAAGAGCGGCTTGGATGGTGTTTAGTGTTCAGCACTGGAAGCGAAGCTGGAAGAGTTCCGTGTTCAAACGCATGCAATAGGCTAAAGCTTGCCGCAGAGCACCAGCAAAAGTAATTACCATGAATGTGTCGGGGGGTAATAGTAAGGAGATATTTGAATTATTTATTAATAAACTAGTGTTTTCTGAGTCAGTATCGCAAGGATGAAGTTGCTGATCCTGACTTGCCATCTCTTCATTAGACGCGCCTTTAGGGCTCATTACGGATTATATAATGAAAGAGTTTTTGTTTTCGATTTGTTTTATTTAGTTAAGTAGTAATTTAAAGCTTTCTATAGATATATTTATCATGTCTGTGTGGCATATATTCGCTGAGTTTCGGTTCATTTTTTGTGAAGCGCTCCTGTTCAAGACCGAGATGGCAGAAAGCGCATCATGTTTGTTTTCTTTATTTTATAAAAGCACAACATTTTGTTGATATTGTGAGTGCACACAAATAAAAGTAGACCATTTACAGTTCCAAATTATGTATTACTCTTACCTTTATGAGCAAAAATGACGGCATATTTTAAGTTGTTTCCACTGAAAAAAATGCAAGTGATCGCACTGGGACCTCCATGTCCTGCAAAGCACGCTTCCACTCTCTGCATGAACGATTGGATATGCGCCTACTAGCACACATTTATCTAGGTTTAAAGTTTCAACTATCATTGTTGAATTGTTTTATATCTATAGATTTTATTTTAGGCAAGTCCTGATGATTTGAGAAGGCAAAATTGATCAAACATAGGCCATGATCAACTCACTGTCTGCCGCTGGCTGCTTGGTCGTTACTTTAAAAAACAAAACATACATTTAACGAACAAAAAAATTCTCTAAACGTTTTTCTAAATTAACTTAATAAAAAAACAAAACAAAATATAATTACTTTTCCATTACATACAAAACTGAACTATTTTAATAGCTGAAAGAGTAGTATAAGCTGTTTTGGGAGAAGGGGAAAAAAGACGGGCTCGGGTCAGTGTCACGGTGCACACACGAGGGAAACGAGGAGATGAGGAGAAGAGGAATAACTCAAAATACAGTCTTTAATAAAATTCAAGACAAGGGAAGGCTGACACACAGGAACACCGGGAATAACAAGTTGATCAGACGAAACTGAACAGAACAGGCAGGAACTAAATACACATAATAATTAACACACACACACCTGAAAGAAATCAAACAATCAGACTTGACTAGGACAGGAACAGGAAGGACCAAATAAGGGCATGGAGGGGGAAACACACAAGACAAGATGGACAGGACTGTGACAGTTGGTCTTGGGCCAAGAATTCTGATAAGCTGTCAGACAAGGGCCGGGCTAGGGCCTGAGTGTCTCGGGCCAGGGCCGGGCTAGGGATTATATTTGAGGCCCATGCAGCGCTCTAGTATAAATAGATTAATTTATTTCTATTGTATACATTTTTTATATCATACTGTATATATTTTTGAATTTAATTTCAATCAATTTTGCCACTAGGGGAAATGTTAAAACAACAACAAAACCCTAACACCTTGAGAAATGTAGTTTAATACTTTTAGTAGCCTCTGGATATCCCATTAAAGATCAAGAATATTTATTTTATTTTTCTGGGATAATAAGCATGTCAATGTTATTGTGAAAATCAGTCTACTTGAGCTGTTCTCACTGGCGTTTCAAATGATACAGACAAACCTGCTGACTAACAATTGAAATCCTAGGCACATTAATGTTATTATGTGTTCTTGTATCTAAATTTGCCTGACTGACAGCCACCACATAAACCAGCATAAAAACCACATTGTGAAACTGAATTACACATGCACTTAACATGTGGCTTGACAACCACAACTAAAACATATCACAACAGTATACCAAGACTTAATTGCAGTGCAGGCATGACGTTATGATGTGCAGTGCAGGTTTGTGAGACTTTATTAATGTAACCCACACTGAGCTTATATTTAATTTTTACAGCAACTAGTCAGCAGGCTGTCTGAAACACCTTTAATGAATGAGAACAGCACAAGAATGCTGATTTGAACAATAGCACAAACGTGCTATTATTCCATCAAAATAGAATAAATATCTTCAATCTTTCAGTGGTTTTCAGCCATTTAATGTGCATTCTGAAACGAGATTCTTTACATTTGTAAAACACTGTGGTTGGACAAATTCATTGTCTCCAATGAAAGCACATCAAGTGAGTGTAAGTCTTTTCAGGCGACACTACAATGTGCAATGTTTCCAGCCAAGTTAATGTGGCACAAACCAGAGGAAATGGGGTCAATTAGATGTCCGACCTCACCAGGCATCCCACACCTACACGTAAAGCACTTAAACAGCATTACAAAGACCTCTACTGGATTACAAGAGCAAATATTTGTGTCTGCGGACATCCAACCCATTGTCTCTGACATCTGACATGGGCCATGTCCTCGCTATTGGCACGGTCTAATCTCGCTCTGCTCCTGGGAAAACTCGGAGTAACTGCAACGCCATTATCTAATGATGGGGCTGAGATGCCGCGCTCACATGTCGTATATTTAGAACAGGCCCCAGGGTGCTCTTTAAGGAGGTTAACATCCACTGACCCTGACGCGACCTCCTCTCTGGTACCCTGCTCGACCCATTAGACTTGGCTTTGCTTCTTAAAAGCATTGTTAGAAAGAGCCAGACATCAAGAAAACATACCTGGATGAGTGGTGGGGGGATAAATTTCCATCCATATTTCTATTTCAGAGAGCCTGTAAGCTTCACAGACAGAAGACACAATTTTGCTTAACATCTGTGAGTTGTGGCTGCAAAAAAAAGCATATTTTAAAGTGGTGGGCATGATGAACTATTTATGACATGATGGTTATTCTCATGAATATTAATTAGGAGGTCACGTTGACATAAACTTTCTGGGCTGCACAAACACATATGCTAATTAATATTCATAAGCCTTTGCCATACTAGGATCTGTAAACTTCCTGTCTGGTGAAGATACGATATTTAGAATCAAATTACAATTTTAAATAAAATATGCAAAATCATTAAACGTTATAATAATTATTAACATTATATCAAAAGAATTTAAAGTTTGGGTAAAAGTGAGATTTTTTAAAATGATTTTGAAAAAAAAGTTTCATATTCTCACCAAGGCCGCATTTATTTGATCACAA